>KQ999307.1:429479-474529 GCA_001598015.1 Dorcoceras hygrometricum | reverse complement strand
GAATAACTGATCGAGCTCCGAGTTCGAGTTCGAGTAGGGGAACAAAATGTCGAGTCGAGCTCGATTATCACGATACTCGGGCTCGACTCGACTCGTTTGCACCCCTAGATACAAGGACAAAATTTACAAATATGATAAAAAGTAATGCGATTCACAAAATTTTGGATAAATTGGATTAACCGTCTATTTGCATAATTTTTGGAATACGAGAATTCCTAATGCACTAAATTATGTAAAAATTATAGAAAACCTTACTTCCATGAATCAAGCAAAAATGGACATAAATTTGATTGTTATTCTAATCTTTTAATAAAATATAATTTTGAAGCAAAAAAATGGAATTTGAAACTGATTAAATAAACACAAACAATTATATCGACAAAATTATAAGAATTTATTAAGCATAAAATAAAGTAAAAGTTTGCTCAAATTTTGGATAAAAACAGAATACTTGGATCATAGACTAAAAAGACTGAAATTGGAATCGAATTTCTTTGATATCATTTATTTGGTGAGATTATTCCTTTTAAAATAAGATTGGTATTTGAAATTTAAATTAAATACCATAAAAATATAGTTTAACTCTAACAAATGAATTTTTGAAAAATATTCAAATTATAACCATAATTACAATTTAAATTAAATACATAAAATATAGTTTACAATTAATAAAAAAATATATTATAATTTTTTTTAACTCTAAAAATTGAATATTTGAATAATAATAAAAATAAGATTGGTATTTGAAATTTAAATTAAATACCATAAAAATATAGTTTAACTCTAACAAATGAATTTTTGAAAAATATTCAAATTATAACCATAATTACAATTTAAATTAAATACATAAAATATAGTTTACAATTAATAAAAAAATATATTATAAATTTTAACTCTAAAAAATGAATATTTGAAAAATAATACTAATAATACAATATAATTCAAATATTTTCAAGTGTGTTGAGGTACAATAATTTTCCTTACTAGGTAGAACGATCGAACCGTAACTCTTGTATTTCTATACGGTTTAAAAGATTGGAGTTGCATCATTACCACCAGCTATAGCTCTTGGTAAAGCGACAAGCATTTGGTCCTACAATTGGTATCAGAGCTAAGGTCACGGGTTTGATTCCCATTGATTGCAAGGAGTGCAATTATTGGGAGGTGGATTGTTGAGGTGCAATAATTGTCCTTGCTAGGTAGAACGATCGAATCGTGGCGCTTGTGTTGCTATACAAGTAAAAGATTGGAGTTGCACCGTTACCACCAGCTATAGCTCTTGGTAAAACGACAAGTGCTCGGTCCTACAAAGTGAGTGACAAATAAAACTCAAACAATATAATTCAATTTTTTTTGGGTATTTTAGCTTCATGATTTGTAATTACTTAATTACAAAAATTATTAACGAAAATAATGCTATAATTACCAATCCTTCTATCTGTTTTGATTTATCCAAACAAAAGACATGTTGTTGGATCTGTGTAACGTATCAAATATGAATTTTGATGAACACAAAACCTGATATTATGTTTCTAATGTTTTTATTAAGTGCGTAGGCCAAAGCTGAATCAGCTCAGTCGCGAGCTGGTTCAAATTAGACGCAAGCTGGTTCAGATCGGACGAGAACCGAAGAAGAAAAGCACTGTAGCAGAACATTTGTGAGCTGATACATCGAACTGAGTGCAGATTAAGGAGATGTCCAAGCTGCAACAATAAGGGGACGTCCAAGCTGGTCCAACAGAGGACATCTAAGCTGGAATAGTAAAGGGACGCCCAAGCTGATCCAGTAGAGGACATCTAAGCTGGAACAGTAAGAGGACGCTCAAGCTGGTCCAGCAGAAGACATCCAAGCTGACCCGACTCGAAGCAAGAGCAGCTTAGATATAAGCTCAGAGGTATAGCTATTCAGTTCAGCGATCAAGCACAGATCATAGTTCAGCTTACGGTTCAGATCAGAACAGATGAATGGTAGAACAGATCAGACCAGAAGCGCAGCGTGTATTAGATCAGCTCAGAGCTGATAACTGATCAGATCAGGACCAAAGCCGAAGAAAATATACAGTATAAGAAGAGCAGAGCTGAGTTACAAAGATGAGATCAGTTAGAACAGGTAAATCAGATCAAAAAATGGGCTTCGTAAACCAGCTGGGAAAAACCAGCTCAGAGACCAGCTGGGAAAAACCAGCTCAGATAACATCGCAGAACAAATAACAGCTTAGAGCATATAAGCATTTCAGATGTGAAGCGCAGAAATAGATTTGAGTTAAAAGACTCATACTAGAACAGTTCAGAACAGAATAGCTCAAAGCAGCTTAGAAAAGAGCAGACCAGATCAGATAAGAGCAAAACAGTTTGAACATGAGCATATACGAGGAATGGTTTAATCGAGTTCAAACTGATTTGTTGTGACATCTACATCAAGACAGAGCTCAAAGTCAGCAATGGCTGCAACGTATTAAATAGCAGAGAGCTCAAAGTCAACAAAGCCTACAAAGTGTATTAAATGATAAAGGACACAAGGTACAACTTTGTCATAACTTTACATAAGCCTTTTCAACGGCTAGGAACTTGTGTCCAACGAATACATTTGCACAAGAGGCTTTATATATCAAAAGCAGAAGCACAAACAAAAAAATATAAATGAGAAAAGTGTGCGATGCACAACAGAATACAGAGAGCAGTGCATAGTCGAGAGCTTGTACACTCAGGTGACAGCTGATGTACAAGTTGTGCTAGTGCCCAGGTGTGAGCTGGTGCACTGTCGAGAGCTTCAATGAGTTATCTATAGTCGACTGCACAAACCATGGAAGAAAACGGATATCAGCTTTCATAGAAGCACTTCCCAGTGTGTGAGAAAATATTTGAGAGAGTGAGCTTATGCTTTAAACTTCTCTCACACAGATTCACTCACATATGAGAGCCGTGAGCTTAAGTGTTTAGCTGAGTGAATCACAAACACCAAAAACATTGTATATTTTCTGACTGAGCGTAAAAAAAGTGTTAGTCAGTCACACAGCCTGCGAGCTGGTGTGCAGTTATGGGCTAGGAGTTCCACACAGTCGAGGGCTGTTGGATCGGGTCTGTACAGAGAGCTGTAAGATCAAATCTTCTAATGGATCCTTCCAACAATGGAAGAATAAGAGACGTAGGAGATTGAGCTCCTAACTTCCAGAAACAAATTTGTAACGCCCCAAAATCCATAGGACCACATTATGCATTTTGTTCATTTTATAGATTTAAAATGGCATGTTGAAATGTTATGCATTGTCTGATTTCAATGATTTCAGAAAAATAAATGTGGCGCAGCTGGTTTCAGTGATGACTCCAAAGGTGATGCACGAGCAATTTTTAAAGGGATTGAAAATATATTTAAGAAGGACAAATGATTTCTTTTGAAAAAGGCTTGGTGTTTTACAAATTAAAATGAGAGGAAGGGAATTTTACTAAATTTTATAAGTGTGTCATGCTTAATTTCACAAGTAGCATGCCACTAATCCTTTTCATATAAAAACCTGTTTTGAAAGCAAGATCCTTATCATTTACAAAGAAAATATTTAGTGTTTTTCAAAATATTTTCCAGAGAAATTCGTGTGTTGCTTAAAGGAGAAGATTTCTGCAGGAATCGGTTGCTGTTGCAAAGCTTCTTTAAGGAAAGTAAAAACTGATTCTTGACTCACCATTTAAAGCATATATTGATGTTTTCTGAGTCTTCTTGCCTATATGTTACAGTATGTTTAAAGTTCATGTTTAAAATGATTTATGTATGGAAGAGGGAAAGAAAGATGGGTTCAAAATGATGTTTTGATGCTTCCATTTGGTGTTCATGGAATCGGCAGCTGGATTAGCAATGGAGACGTCCAAAGTTGAATCAGCTGTTCGTAATCAGGCGGAGGCCAAGTTGAACCAGCTGGAGCATAATAAACCAGCTGGAACGATGACAACCAGCTGCAAGCGCTAAAGAGAAAAGATGAACCAGCTGGATCGTGTATTGAGAAGTCTGCTGAGGAAATAGATCGAAGAAGAAGATGCGCAAGTTACTGCTGACGAATCTGTTAGCAGTCGCCATTCTTATAAGTACTGTTGATGAATCTATTGACAGTCGCTATTCAAGAAGCGTAGAAGAATCGCAAGCTGGAGCTGGAACGATAAAGCAGCTGGAGCGCTAAGTGTAGATGACATCAGCAGTGACGTCATCATTCAGCAGGAAGCTACAGTGGAATAGAATCAGCAGAGAGCTTCAACCAGCAGTTGGTATTTGGAGTTGGAGCTGCAAAACGATGTCGCGTGAATAAGTTGGAACGACAGCGTTTTGCATTCGCAATAAGGATCAGCAGATGAAGAGAAGCGAAAGAGATGAAGCGACGTCGTGTTGAAGAATCAGCAGATGGATTAGCGTTGATGACGTCATCGGTGACGTCATCATATTCAGCAGATGGTTTGAGAGAGCAGTCGCAAGAATCAGCAGGTAGCTTGTTCTTCCAGACGCAAGAAGAAGCGACGTCGTAGAGGAGATATCCAGTCGCAAGCTACTGTTCATCAGCAGATAGTATTTGGAGATAGCAATAGCAAAACGATGTCGTTTACATAAGTTGATACGACAGCGTTTTGCTCTTGTGCTAAAGATTCAGCAGGAAGACTTTGCGTTGATAACCAGTTGCGAGAACCAGTCGCAAGATACCAGCTGGAAGCATTTGTATTTACCAGCTGGACAACCAGACGCAAGCAACAGCACATCCAGTCGAGAGCTTCTTTGAATCAGCTGTTGCTATATATCCAGTCGCGAGCTTCAGAGCTTTTGCATATCCAGTCGACTTGGTACCCAGACGCAAGAAAAGAAAAAGCAGGTGAAGTGTAGAGACTAAACCAGTCGCGAGCTACAGTATCCAGTCGCAGGAAAACAAGGCGCAAAGAATTCAGTCGTAGTGATAAATCAGCAGCGAAGCAGTTGACGATTTACGAGAGTTGGATATCAACTGCTGAGCTCAATTCAAATGGCGAAAACGACAAGAAGCCTGCAAAAGAAAAGGACGCAAGTACTATTCCCTAGGAAAACAAGGCGCAAAGAATTCAGTCGTAGTGATAAATCAGCAGCGAAGCAGTTGACGATTTACGAGAGTTGGATGTCAACTGCTGAGCTCAATTCAAATGGCGAAAACGACAAGAAGCCTGCAAAAGAAAAGGACGCAAGTACTATTCCCTATCGGTACTTTACAAGACACATTTCAAACGGGAAGAAGTTATGTCCAACGGGATTAATTTGAACAGATGCTATATGTTTGAGAAGAAGCGCCATTGAAGAAGTGTTCGACATGTTGGTGCTACTACAGCGCAGTTGCAAAAATACATTGATTATACAGTGCACCAACAAAGGGAATAACACAAAAGATAGACGGAGCAATCGACCGCCATTAGAGAGGAGCTTTCACGAGAGTTGATTGCTGAGTCTAGATTAGCTTGTTAGAGCATTTCCCTAGTGTGTGAGAAAAACAGAGAGTTTGAGAGCTTCATTGTATCAATCTCACACACCGAGATTCATTCACATCTATTTGTGAATGAATCTCGAAATCTTTTCACAGTTCCCGTCCAAGCACGAAGACCTAAAACTCTTGTGTATGTAGTCAGTCACACAGTTGAGGCTGTTGTGCATTTGTGGAGTCTAGGAGTTCTCACAGCTGCTGGTTGTGGGATTGGGTCTGTACACGCAGTTGTAAGATCAAATCTTCTAGTGGAGCCTTCCGAGGTGGAAGAAGGGGATATGTAGGACATTGAGGTCCGAACTTCTAGAAAAAAATGCTGAGTATCGTGTTCTTAAGCTTTCAGTATTGCATATTTATCTTAGCATTGCACGCATAACAGTTCAGCACTTAGCATCGCATACACAGTAAGCACACTAGCACTTGCAAGTCTCGAACAGATTTATGTTGTTCATAAATCTTTTTGAGTTGTTTTAAAATATAGGATTCAGTTCTGGTATTTTCCGCATGATTTTTAAATCATACCAGATCTGTCTCCGATGCTCTGTTTATTTTATATGAGCTCAAGAACAACGAGCTATTGCAGCTCAGTATTAGCAGCGTGCAAAATTATTTAAAGTCTTTTGACAAAGCGCGGCTGCTGATCTTTTTGATCCTATCATTCATTTACGGACCAACAGTTTATGATGTTTTAAAGTACTGAGGATTCGAGTTTAATCCAAGAATGTTTATGAATGTTCTTCCTTTCAGTAGTCGTAATATCAGAATTTGATAATTATGTAATCGGTAGTTGCTAGTTGAATTAGTATAAAGTCTGGTTTGATAGGCAACGGCTGATAGCATAGTTGTTGTTTTGATGTTACAAATATCAAGTCAAATTTCAGCAGTTGCATTCCATTGTATATTCCAGCAGTTGCACTATTCATTGCGACTGGTATTATTCCTTTCGTCTGGTTTCACGTATGTTAGCGCTTTTCTTGTGGCTGGTTGATGCGCTAACGACACCGTTTCATTTATTCGTGGTCATGTTTGATAACAGATATTCTTACGTCTGTTTACTCTTATTATCAGACTTTCTTACGTCAGCTTCTTAAAGCAACGACATCGTTTTACACTTATTCCCAAGTTGCATTGTTAGCGATTATTGTTACGACTGGTTCAAACTAACGACGTCGTTTCCTCAAGTTGTAGCTGTCAACAGATAGTTACTATTCATTTCAGCTGGTTACTATCTTGCGACTGGTTACTATTCATTTCAGCTGATTCCTGTCTTGCGACTGGTTTCTCTTGCAACTGGTTTCTCTTGTGACTGGTTTCATTTCAATTATATGTTTCCAAAAGCTGAATTCGATACTCAGTAAAATTTTAAAGTGGAAGCAAGAGTTTTAAATGATGGAACCCGAGGATTTTAAGAAAGAAAGTTTAAAGAAAAGGATGTTAAAGGAACAAAAGTTTATTTTAAGATTTATGGCAAAGATAACAGACGATCATAATGGGTGAGGTGAGCAGCTATCAGTTGCCCTCCCATAAAGAGAAGGGTGAGCAGTCGTCTATATGTCGGTTGCCCTAACGCAAAGAAGCCAAAGGCTAAGGCTGATATCAGTAGTCACTTGATCAGGTGCAACACGGACCTAAGGAGAGCTTCTGAGCCATAAATCTAAGGAAAAATGATAATGATGTTGAGATTTGGGCTATTATCCTCTGTCTCCAAGTTAATGAAAGAAAGAATGAATGTTTATGAAATGTTTACGAAAGAGAATGATATTGTTCATTGATGTTCCTTTAACTTATGTATTGAACAGATGTCCACCTGCGTATCTGAACTTGTTATTATTCAGGTTTTACTTGCTGAGCCCCTAGGCTCATTAGCTTTTAAAATGGTGCAGGTGCGACAGTTGGAGAGCGAACAGAAGGTGAAACTTGAATCGGCTGCTGGGCGGTGTGTGTTTGTCAAAAGCCAGCGTTTTCCGTGTCTTAGCTTATGTTGTTTTGTGTTAGAATGTACTGTATTAAATCAGTAGCAACAGTTGTACATTTATATAGAATATCAGCTGTTGTAAATCGCAATTGCAATTTATAATAAAGTTTGTTTTTCCGCAAATGTTTCCAGTAGTTGGCGCGCAATTGAGTGTATTAGATTTGTTTTTGTGTTTTCTGTTTCTTTTTAAAGTTATAAGGAATACAGCTTATAACAAATTATCTTTCAGCCCTTCTACTTATTTGAAAATTTTTATTTACCCCAATTCGTGATTCCCGTGGGTTGGGCGTCACAACATGGTATCAGAGCAACGTTCCTGAGATAAACACACGCACCATCAGTTGGATCAAAGTTCATCGTCCGTTCCTCTAAGTTGTGAGTTTATTTTCAGAGCATTGTCTTTAAATTATTTAGCATGTTCTGATATATGCATGTGGTGGATTATGGGCTATAGAATATAAGATGACAGGAAGAGGAAGAACTAGACGAAGTATTCCACTAGAAGAAACTGATAGTGATAATAATGCTAATATCACACAACTGTTAAGGCTGCTAGTAGAACAAAACAATAGAGGAAATGGCCAATCAAGCAGCAGCAGGGGACCAAGTAATGATGATCCCCAAGAGAAGTTTAGACGACAGAAACCCAAGGAATTTAGTGGTACTACTGATCCACTAGTCGCTGAAAGCTGGATCAAATCTATGGAGGTTATTTTTGAGTACCTTCAAATGTCTGATTTAGATAGGCCTAGGTGCGCTATCTATATGCTGAGAGAGGATGCGATGATTTGGTGGGAAGGAGCCAAATTGTCTGGGACTTGTTGAATCTTACGTGGGCAGATTTCAAACAAGTATCTTTGAGCAATACTTCACGGCTGGAAAGAGATCTGAATTGAAAAAGGAATTTTTGACCCTCAACAAGGAAGTTTAACCGTACAGGAATATGTGCGGAAGTTCGAAAGAGGGTGCTATTTTGTGCCATTGATAGGAAGTGACCCAGAAGAGAAATTGAGTCACTTCGTGGAAGGATTGAAGCCTATGTTCAAAATGAATGTTAGGCTATCTGTGCCAAAGACCTATAGGGAAGCAGTGGATAGAGCCCTGCAAATTGAAAGAGATTGGAAAGATGTTGATGAGGATAGGCAGCAGAAGAGGCAAGCTTTTCAGTAGAAGGACTAGAGGCCATTCAAGAAACAAAACAAGAACCAGCAGAGGCCTCAGGAGCAAAAGCCTCTACCAATTCAACCTATTAGCCCTGTTCCTGCTGGTAATAACAGGCCAGAATGTCCTAAGTGCCACAAGCACCATCCTGGACAATGCAGACTTGGACAAAATGTCTGCTATAAATGTGGGATGCCAGGGCATATTTTGAAATATTGTCCAAAGTTCAAGCAGCTGGTGACTAGCAGAGCCTATGTAATGACAGCTGATCAAGCCCATACTTTAAGCTACGAACAGTCAAGATTAACCCACCAGTAGGAAAGTCATTCCAGTTTTTAGCCAAACATGTTAATAAAGTCCCTTCAATTATATCATCCTTAGTAGCGACTTAAGAGCCCAGCTGTCAGCCGTAGAGGTAGTAAACGAGTTCCCTGAGGTTTTTCCAAAAGATATCCAGGGACTGCCACCAGATAGAGAGCTGGAATTTTCAATTGATCTAATTCCAGGAGTTGTTCCAGTATCTAGACCACCTTATCGATTAGCTCCATCAGAAATGAAAGAATTGAAAGAACAAATACAAGATCTGTTGGAGAAGGGGTTTATAAGACCAAGTACTTCCCCTTGGGGAGCCCCTGTATTATTTGTTAAGAAAAAGTATGGAAGTATGAGGTTATGTATAGATTATCGGGAGTTGAACAATTAAGAATAAGTATCAATTACCTAGGATAGAAGATCTGTTCGACCAGTTGAAAGGGTCAGTAGTATTTTCTGAGATCGACTTGAGGTCTGGATACCACCAACTGAAGATTAAGACATCTGATGTTTATAAAACAGCCTTCAGAACTAGGTATGGCCACTATGAGTTCTTAGTTATGCCCTTTGGACTTACAAATGCTCCATAAGCTTTTATGGATTTAATGAATAGGGTCTTTCAACCATTTTTGGACCAGTTTGTAGTAGTCTTTATTGATGATATCTTAGTGTATTCTAAGACCAGATGTGAGCACGTTCAACATTTAAGAACAGTACTCCAGATTTTGAAAGATAAGCAGTTGTTTGCTAAATTCAGCAAATGCGAGTTTTGGTTCGAGAAAATATCGTTATTAGGCCATATAATTTCTAAGGATGGAATAAGTCTACCCAGCTAAAGTAGAAGCTGTTCGCGACTGGCCAGTACCTAAGAATGTTGCAGAGATAAGGAGTTTTTTGGGATTAGCTGGATACTATAGGCGATTTATCCAAGGATTCTCTAAGATAGCTGTTCCCTTGACTACTTTAACAATAAAACAAGTGAAATATAACTGGACAGTTGAATGTCAAAACAGTTTTGACAAATTGAAGCAAGCATTGAATGAAGCACCTGTGTTGACGATGCCAACTGATGAAGGAAAATTTGTAATTTACACCGATGCATCTAAGTTGGGCTTAGGAGTTGTTTTGATGCAGGATCGTAAAGTAATATCATATGCATCTAGATAGCTGAAAGATCACGAGAAGAATTACCCAACGCATGACTTAGAACTGGCAGCTGTTGTCTTTGCCCTTAAGATATGGAGACATTATCTCTATGGGGAGAAGTGTGAAATATTCACAGATCACAAGAGTTTGAAATACTTCTTTACCCAGAAAGAATTGAATATGAGGCAGAGGCGATGGTTGGAACTGGTTAAAGACTACGATTGTACTATCAGTTATCATCCAGGAAAAGCAAATGTGGTAGCTGATGCTCTAAGCAGAAAATCTGTTGGATTAATTCAGCTGACTGTCCAGAAGCCGTTGGCAGCTGATATTGAAAAGTTTGGACTTGAAATAGTGTCCAGCTGCAGTAACATGATGATAGCAAACCTCTCAGTAAGATCAAATTTGATAGACCAAATTCGAGAAGGTCAGGTGCAAGATGAACAATTGAAGAAATGGGTTAAACAAGATAAAGAAAGAGGCAGCAGCCTCTATTTTTCAGAAGATGGAATTGTTAGGTTTATGGGCAGAATCTGGGTACCCCAAGTAGATGATTTAAGAGTTGATCTTTTGAAAGAGACTCATACGGCTCCTTACTCAGTACATCCCGGAAGTACTAAAATGTATAAGGACCTTCAGCAGTTGTACTGGTGGCCAGGAATGAAGAAGGATGTTGACGTGTCAGCTGGTGAAGGATGAACATCAGCGACCGGCTGGATTATTAAAACCACTGCATATTCCAGAATGGAAGTGGGAATGTATAGCGATGGATTTTGTAACTGGATTACCAAGGACTGCTCAAGGATATAACTCCATCTGGGTTATAATTGATAGACTCACTAAATCTGCTCATTTCTTACCAGTCAAAACAACATATGAGGTGAGCAGATACACAGATTTATATGTTAAGTAAATAGTGAGGCTACATGGTGTTTCAGTTTCTATTGTATCAGATAGAGATCCTAAGTTTACATCAGCATTTTGGAAAAGTCTACATAAAGCTATGGGTACAAAGCTGACATTCAGTACTGCGTTTCACCCCAGACTGATGGACAATCAGAAAGGGTGATTCAGATTTTAGAAGACTTGCTTAAGCTTGTATTGTGGATTTTTTCAGAAAGCTGAGATTTGTGCCACTGGTAGAGTTTGCCTACAATAACAGTTTACAAGCTTCGATTCAAATGGCTCCCTATGAAGCACTTTACGGCCGAAAATGTAGGACACCACTTCATTGGGATGAAGTTGGTGAAAGAGCTGGTTTAGGACCAGATGTTGTGGAGCAAACAGCAACAGCTGTTAGAAAAACAAGAGAAAGAATGAAAGCTGCTCAAAGTCGACAGAAAAGTTACGTAGATAATCGAAGAAGGTAACTGAATTTTGAGATAAGTGATCACGTATTTTTGAGAATAGCTCCAATGAAAGGATTATGCGTTTTGGGAAGAAAGGAAAATTGAGTCCAATGTACATTGGACCATATGAAATTTTGGAGAAGATAGGAACATTAGCCTATCGATTAGCACTGCCACCACAGCTGTCAGCAGTACATAATGTTTTTCATGTATCAGCTTTGAGGAAATATGTTCCCAATCCTTCGCATGTGCTAAGTCATGAACCAATCCAATTAGCACCAGACTTGAGCTACGAAGAGCGACCAGAAAGAATTCTCCTCCGAGAAATTAGAAGGCTAAGAAACCGTAGCATTCCTATGGTTAAGATACAATAGACTAATCAGTCGGAGTGAGAAGCAACGTGGGAAACAGAAGCTGATATGCTAAGTCTTTACCCTTATCTATTTGGTACGTAATTTTCGAGGACGAAATTTCAATAAGGATGGTAGAGTTGTAACGCCCCAAAATCCATAGGACCACATTATGCATTTTGTTCATTTTATAGATTTAAAATGACATGTTGAAATGTTATGCATTGTCTGATTTCAATGATTTCAGAAAAATAGATGTGACGCAGCTGGTTTCAGTGGATGACTCCAAAGGTGATGCACGAGAAGTTTTTAAAGGGATTGAAAATATTTTTAAGAAGGACAAATGATTTCTTTTGAAAAAAGTTTGGTGTTTTACAAATTAAAATGTGAGGAAGGGAACTTTACTAAATTTTATAAGTGTGTCATGCTTAATTTCACAAGTAGCATGCCACTAATCCCTTTCATATAAAAACCTGTTTTGAAAGCAAGATCCTTATCATTTACAAAGAAAATCTTTAGTGTTCTTCAAAATATTTTCCAGAGAAATTCGTGCGTTGCTTAAAGGAGAAGATTTCTGCAGGAATCGGTTGCTGTTGCAAAGCTTTGTTAAGGCAAGTAAAAGCTGATTCTTGACTCACCATTTAAATCATATATTGATGCACAAGTAGCATGCCACTAATCCCTTTCATATAAAAACCTGTTTTGAAAGCAAGATCCTTATCATTTACAAAGAAAATCTTTAGTGTTCTTCAAAATATTTTCCAGAGAAATTCGTGCGTTGCTTAAAGGAGAAGATTTCTGCAGGAATCGGTTGCTGTTGCAAAGCTTTGTTAAGGCAAGTAAAAGCTGATTCTTGACTCACCATTTAAATCATATATTGATGTTTTCTGAGTCTTCTTGCCTATATGTTACAGTATGTTTAAAGTTCATGTTTAAAATGATTTATGTATGGAAGAGGAAAAGAAAGATGGGTTCAAAATGATGTTTTGATGCTTCCGAATGTTTTTCAGAAAGTTTATGATGTTTTAAAGTACTGAGGATTCGAGTTTAATCCAAGAATGTGTATGAATGTTCTTCCTTTCAGTAGTCGTAATAGCAGAATTTGATAATTATGTAATCGATAGTTGCTAGTTGAATCAGTATAAAGTCTGGTTTGATAGCAACGACTGATAGCATAGTTGTTGTTTTGATGTTACAAATATCAAGTCAAATTTCAGCAGTTGCATTTGTATTTTCCAACAGTTGCACTATTCATTGCGACTGGTATTATTCCTTGCGTCTGGTTTCACGTATGTTAGCGCTTTTCTTGCGGCTGGTTGATGCGCTAACGACATCGTTTCATTTATTCGTGGTCATGTTTGATAACAGATATTCTTACGTCTGTTTACTCTTATTATCAGACTTTCTTACGTCAGCTTCTTAAAGCAACGACATCATTTTACACTTATTCCCAAGTTACATTGTTAGCGATTATTGTTACGACTGGTTCAAACTAACGACGTCGTTTCCTTAAGTTGTAGCTGTCAACAGATAGTTACTATTCATTTCAGCTGGTTACTATCTTGCGACTGGTTACTATTCATTTCAGCTGATTCCTGTCTTGCGACTGGTTTCTCTTGCAACTGGTTTCTCTTGTGACTGGTTTCATTTCAATGATATGTTTCCAAAAGCTGAATTGGATACTCAGTAAAATTTTAAAGTGGAAGCAAGAGTTTTAAATTATGGAACCCGAGGATTTTAAGAAAGAAAGTTTAAAGAAAAGGATGTTAAAGGAACAAAAGTTTATTTTAAGATTTATGGCAAAGATAACAGACGGTCATAATGGGTGAGGTGAGCAGCTATCAGTTGCCCTCCCATAAAGAGAAGGGTGAGCAGTCGTCTATATGTCGGTTGCCCTAACGCAAAGAAGCCAAAGGCTAAGGCTGATATCAGTAGTCCCTTGATCAGGTGCAACACGGACCTAAGGAGAGCTTCTGAGCCATAAATCTAAGGAAAAATGATAATGATGTTGAGATTTGGGCTATTATCCCCTGTCTCCAAGTTAATGAAAGAAAGAATGAATGTTTATGAAATGTTTACGAAAGAGAGTGATATTGTTCATTGATGTTCCTTTAACTTATGTATTGAACAGATGCCCACCTGCGTATTTGAACTTGTTATTATTCAGGTTTTACTTGCTGAGCCCCTAGGCTCATTAGCTTTTAAAATGGTGCAGGTGCGACAGCTGGAGAGCGAACAGAAGGTGAAACTTGAATCAGCTGCTGGACGGTATGTGTTTGTCAAATGCCAGCGTTTTCCGTGTCTTAGTTGATGTTGTTTTGTGTTAGAATGTACTGTATTAAATCAGTAGCAACAGTTGTACATTTATATAGAATATCAGCTGTTGTAAATCGCAATTGCAATTTATAATAAAGTTTGTTTTTCCGCAAATGTTTCCAGTAGTTGGCGCGCAATTGAGTGTCTGTTAGATTTGTCTTTGTGTTTTCCGTTTCTTTTTAAAGTTATAAGGAATACAGCTTATAACAAATTGTCTTTCAGCCCTTCTTTTATTTGAAAATTTTTATTTACCCCAATTCGTGATTTCCGTGGGTTCGGGTGTCACAAAATTTCTGTGTTTGTTTTCTTTACAGGTTTATGTTCTTACATTATGCATCTGCACACATGTGTCTTAAAACTGTTCAAACACCTTTCAATTTTCAGAGAGTATTTCAGATCTTTTTCCGCATGATTTTTTAATCATACCTGATCTAATTTCGGTGTTAAAACCTTTCAAGAACCAAAGCTATTGCAGCTCAAGTTTTAACAGACCAGATCGCGTACCAGCACGCAGCGTTGCTCCGTGCTGGACCAGCTTAGGCAATCTGTTGGTTGGATATTGTGTGCGGTTGTTCAAACAATTTTTTAAAAGAACGTGATATGGTGATTTGGATCCTTGAACCGGTGCCCGAGCTGTGTGAGAGCTCACGACACCCGTGCCTTATTTCCATCACATGTAATGCACAAAAGCCAAAATCTACCACCAATTAAGTTAAATGTTTGCATTAACAAAAATATGGTTTTAAATCGAAAATCTAAATCATTACATAAATGAGATAATAACAAAATGATTCATTACCATAAAATAATCAAATATGCACAGTAGTTACCTTGTTATCGTTGATAGGAAGTGATTTGGAGTAACGACTTCAATTATAACCTGAAAACATATATAAAATAAATATAAAATATACATGACAATAATAATCAAGGATTAAGAAAATATTACATTAAATATATTAATTACCTGTCCTTTAATTGCCTAAACTACACTGAATATAAATATACGTTGAACCGAATGAGTGAACCAAACGTGCTTAAATCGAATGAATTAATTCAGCATTAAAGGGAGGAATCAAGTAATCAAGGAGAAGAATTAAATAAGTAAATCAATGAAAAGAAGCACTGCGAAGGAAAGAATGCACTGCAAAGGAAATAAAGAATGCAACGAAATACTGTGTGTATTTCCATCCAACGAATTGAGGCTATTTATAGGCAAAAATCTATTGATTGAATCCGGAGTTTGGTATTACGGATTCTGAATCCGTGATAAACTTAAAAAAAAAAACAAAATTGTCAGAATCCGTGATTTATAAACACGGATTCGGAATTAAAAAAAAAAATCAAATTTTCGATTTCCGTGCAATCCCATCAGAATCCGGAGTTCGAAACTCCGAATTACCATAAATTTGCAATGCCCCACCGTTTACACTACTTTTACAAATGTTTTTTTATTTTATATTATTTTTTAAAAAAAAATCCCGTGATGGTCCTGCTACGAAAAATATAATCATCAAAGAGATCAACTGGACCATCCAGAATAGAGATTTTAAAACAATTTGCCTTCTAAAATCTCCAGCGATTGAGGATTAATCTCCCCATTATTTTACCCAAGATTAGTATAAATATCCATCAAATTCAAAATTGTGCCTTCACAAAATTTTGGATAAATTGGAATAACCGTCTATTTTGCATAATGTTTGGAATACGAGAATTCTTAAAGCACTAAATTATGTAAAAATATAAAAAAAAAATGGGTATACATGCTATTGTTATTTCTAATCTTTTAATAAAATATAACATCAAAGCAAAGAAATGGAATTTGAAACTGATTAAATAAACTCTCAACATAATTATATCTCCAGTAAAGTGTAAGAATTTATAAAAAGCATAAAATAAAGTAAAAGTTTGCTCAAATTTTGGATAAATACAGTAAAATACTAGGATAACAGACTAAAAAGACTAAAATGCATCAAAATGGAAACTACAATTGCAGATAATTTTTAATAGGACGATGAGGGAGTTTAACAATGAGTCTTACGGGTTCCGCCGATTTCCTTTTTATTTCATGATCTAAGAGTTTTTTCGATCACAGTCGATTTCCTTTTTGTTTCATCATATAAGAGTTCTTTTTTTTTTTTATTTTACGCTATCCATGACAACTCTTTCGGCTCGCAGGACTTCTCTGTATAACTTTTGGGCTAACACTTTAGTTAAACTTGAGATTAAGACATATGAGATTACTTTTTACTTTTCGTTCAAATCCCGACTATACCAAAATAGATTCGAGGTCCGATTTGGAATATAATTATTTTTTAAAAAAACGAAGTAAAATAGAATTTCGGTTCGGTACCTCGGTTATTTTTATGACAGTTTCCTTAATAAATTTCAATTTCTCTAGATTGAATTTTATTCGAGTATTCAAATAAAATCTGATAAGTTAGTTTCTTTCCCCAAAATTTAGCCTTTTGGTTACAAATGAAAATGTTCAAGTTCAATTCGGTTCTAGTATGTAATTGAACTTCATTTCCAGTTAAATTGATTGTTGATGAATTTTTGGTTTAACTAAATTTCTATTCATGGCTCGTTTCGGTATTATTATAATTATTATTTATTACATGATCAAGGACTTATTATCATTATTATTTATTACAACATCAAGGACGTTTCAGGACGGAGGCGTTTGATAATCATATATCTTTATAATTACTTTCACTAGAAGTTAGGTTAACAAAACATTTCTACATAATTACATCATTAAGGTATATTATTTACACAAGGGGTCCTCCCTTCAAATACTCGGTGTAGGCCAACGCCACCAGCCCAACCATGGCAGCCCTCCCATTCCACTAGCTCTGCATCGGAAGACATCAATCCACCCGGCCTCGATGTCGAATCTGCGCTTACGCCTCTAAACAGAGGGATAAGAGATGCCACCGAGAACAGAACCGTGGTCACGATGAACCACCTCAACCCCCCGCTTTGTATCTGAGTGAAGATGTCCTGTCCTCTTGTTAACTCCACCGCTATGGCTGTCGTGAATCCGAGCATTGCGAGACGTCCGTTGACCCTCTCCGCCGCAGGTCCGTCGAAGGCCATGATGTCTGTAGGCTTGGTGCTCTCCTGTATATAGTTTGAGGCCACTTGTGAGTGAATATATAATGAAATCATTAGATATTAGTTTGATTTGAATCAACCTCAGGTTGTGGGCGTGGGGGAGGTGTTGAAAACACCCTAGGTGGGATTGGAACCGCCGCTCTTTCTTTCTCGTCGCTAACATCATTCCCATCCTATTAAATGACATGAAATCATTTCAATATTCAATCAAATAAGTGGCAATTATTGTAGCACCCGATAAGATTTGTTTTTATGTTCACCTCAGCGGTGCTTCGAACCCTAAACTTGAAGTCCCTCTTGAATGGAACACTTCGCATAGGAGCAAACTGGTTCACACCAACAACTCTTGAATTCAATCCAGCTCCACAGATCACTTGCATCCCTGTTGCTGCCATTTTACGCGTGAAAATGGAAGAAAATCTTCTGTTTAAAAGTTCCAAAAGGATGTTAAATCTTTGATTCTTTGCAAGAAAACTGTGTGCAATTGGAATATGATAGACTATGAGGGACTATGAGGGACGGGATCGTTAATTTATAGCTGCATGGATAAGAAAAAGTTATGGGCAGTTTCTAGGACACGTGAAATCTTCCCAGCATCGTGCGAACATGGATACACAGGGCACCGCACAGCTAGCTTGGTGTCTATTATATTTTAAAAATTTAAATTAATTTGAACCAGAGTATACATGTTTAGAATTTGTTGGTATTTACTCAGATCCATGGCCACCGTACACATTTCGCTACGTGTAAATTAGGTATCACGAGAGGCAAATCGGGTCTCTTGCTAGTACGGATCACGAGAGCCAAATCTTGTTACATTTTCGAGCTGAGCAACCTTAGACGGGTAACAACCAAACACTCGTTGCTGTGTAGGTCATGTCAAAAAGGTCAAAGCTGGTACATCTCATTTCTGCTGTTCCTGTTGTTGTTACTGCACCTGTAGTTGCCGAAGTTCCTCAACCGAAGGAAACCATCCATCGCTTTAACTAAACCAAAGGCCATAGACGAATGGGAATAGGTACAAGACCGAATACCAATTCTCGGAATACCTTTTGTATACAGTTCAACAACTACGTTATTCTTCCGACTTCTTTAGCCACTTCAACATCTGTTGTATTCGGGCAACCAATTCGGTTGTGTAAGTCTTGGTCTAACATTTTGATATGCACTGGCTTATCGAGAGGGAAACAGCCCGGATCACCAGCTAAGACCCCTAAATGATCGCTCAGTGATAAAGGATGTAAGGGTGCCGATCAAATCAAAGATTTCTCCTAATAAGACGGCCGAACCGTGAAGCGAAAAGTATAATCATCAAAGAGATCGACTGGGTCCCGAAGCAGAGATTTTAAAACAATTTGCCTTCTAAAATCTGCATTGAACATTCTAGTAGTGTCAAATGGTCTGCGGGTCAGAATTTCCACTCGACTCATATCTCAACATCATACTCCTGTGTGTTCAAAATTAAGCCATGTCTTCCTTATTTTTTCTAATAAAGATAATAGCGTTGGACCAAAAATTTAATTCAATTGTTTTCTAGTTTAAAACACGCGCCACGCATGAATCATGACTTCATCCGTCTAAGAGAGCCACCCACACCCAAGAGGTGTATACATGGCAAATCTATCGGGTGATAAATCCATGGAAAATTGTAATTTAATACTTATATTTGCTTGTTTATGACGTTTATGATTTTGGATTTCAGTTTTAGTATGTTATCTTCGTTTATTTCACAATCGTAGTCTTATTTGTTGAGGTGACATTAGTTTAATACCGATAAAAAATATTATAAAATGAAAGATACTTGAGGTATTGAGATACAAGATTAAAAATAGATTGAATTTTTTGCATCACATATTAACGAACTTGTCAGCAGTTGGATCACTTTCTTGCTCAGTAATCAAGATAATGCATCAGAATAAAAGAATATAATAGAACAAACTAATCAAATAAACAAACAGATGCGATTATGTACATGAAGATGAATCAAAGAATCCGAGATGAACGAATGAAGCTAAGCGGAAGACATCATCATCTCAAACTCATGAAAACTAAGGACCCCATCGTGGTTGAGATCGAAACAAGCAATCATCTCCTTACAGTCCTCCGCACTCCTCCTCTCCCCTAACCGACTCAGCATTCTTTTCAAACTCTTGGGGGTGATGCACCCGCCCGCATCCTCCACGTACATGTTGAAGGCCTCCTTCAGATCGCCCGCCCTCTCTTCTTCTGCCGCGCCTTCTATTATCTTCACGAAATCCTCCAGGCAAAGCAGCCCGTCTCCGTCGGAATCCATCACCGCCACCGCAGACACCACCTCCTCCGCCGTCATCTCACCCCCGATCGCCGTCATGCACTTTCGAAGCTCCGCGGGACATATCTTCCCGTCTCCGTTTGAATCGAAGTGATCGAAAACACGACGATACTGCTCGTATCTCTCCATGAAAAATGAATTGCGTGGTCTCTCTACGAAGATGTTCACTTAATGAAGAAACTTTATGTCTATCTACATATATATATAGGTTTTCTGGGAGAAAACGCGGGTTTCTTTGGGTTCTTCAATTTGACTTTTTTTTCTGTTTTTAATTTAACATTTTTTTCCTTATACGCGAGAATGAATAAGAAGACGAATCCTCGAGGAAGCCGCTGTTTTGAAAGAAGACAGGAAATTTCAACCACTTTAACTGCCGTATAACTTAAGCAGTCAAACTATTTGGTACAACAAACACGCATGCATGACCATAACATTACTTCCACGAAAATCCATTATAGAGGATGTTCCCTCGTGCACATGGTAATTGTTGTCATCAAAAATTATTTTTTTTTTACGGATTTTAATACATAAGGTTTGACTGATACGGATTATCTTGCTAACGTGGTTTAGCTAGCTAATATATTTTATTTAGAGAACATTTCGTACGGGGTTGTTAGGATCACGTCAGATCGCGCGCATACACGTTTTTATTTTCATAGAATAGTCGTGTGTGATTTGATAGATGAAAGATTGAAGTTGCAATAGCTCCTATTTTTAAAAAGTTTTGAGCACCGATATATCAGGTCTAGTCTGATAAAACCATGCGGAAGTAACTCGAAGTACTACCTGAAAATTGAAACTTACAGATTAGAAAACATGTATACAGTAAAGCGATAAAACAGTACGTTGCGATTTGTTTATGAAAGTTCGAAGCAATGCTTCTACGTCTTCCCTTCTTCCAAACTGGACAAGCCCACTCAGCTGCGACTTACCACTTTGTCAAGTTGAACTCCTAGACTCCACTTTGTTCTCAACTCTGTTAACTTATTTAACGTCTCTTTGAGAAAGACTACATACACTAAGTTTAATATCTTCGTGTCAAGACAGAAATTATTTGCATTTTTATATGTAATCCACTCATCTATCTGTTTCACTTATCTTCCATATATGTAAGTGAATCTGTATGTGTGTGAGGATTAATCTGTTACAGTGTAAACACTCGAACGTAACCCAACACAATGTCGTCTTCTTCATGATCTTCAGTTCAGCATGACGATATCTGCTGGTGGTTCACAACTTGATATTTTGCTCTCGTCCAAGCTGGCACTCTATGCAAAACCACACAATTGGTTGGTCTCTCATCCATACTATTTGAGAGTCACATTCTTCTTCACTTCAGCTTGTATTTTAGCCTCTGTATCGATGTTACCATTGACAAAAGATTATAGTCGTTGTAAAGCTTCTGTAAAGTTTCTGACTCTTATACTTGTTGTCCTTTCATCGTACAATAGTATGTGGGGTTATTTATTATCTTTGTACTGCTCTGAACTGGCTTCTTGTCGTATATGAACAAATCTTGTTTGAACATCTTTTGACATGACAAACGTAAACTTGTTCAAACTGATTTGTTTGTCTGAGATGATAGTCTGTGCTGATTTGATCCGAACTCTATTCTGATCTATTCTTTCAATTAATCTCTTCTCTTCTTATGTGAACTGATCCTTGCGAATCTCCAGTCTGATATGTACATAGAACTACACTAACTGCTCTAAATTGTTCTATGCTGATATATTCTAATATGTTCTATGCTTCTAATCTGATCTTTCGACGTTGCTCTTGATCTTATCTGATCTGGTCTGTACTTAGTTGCTCTGAACTGATTCTATAATTTGTTCTACTCTATACTTATAATCTCATCTGAACTGCTTTAACTCGAAGCTACATCTGAACGATCTACGCTAGACTGATCCGCACTTCGTAACTTAGCTCAGATCTTCTTAATTATATAGTCTTCAGCTGATCTGCTCATATCTGATCTGATGTGATCTGGTTGAGTTTAGCCTACACACTCAAATAACCTGTTAGAAACAAGGTACCAAGTTTTGTATTAATCAAAATTACGATCCAATCGTTTTTACAGATCCCACAAAGGTTTTTTTCTAAACATATCACATATGTCCTCAACATAATCAAAGTCAAGTTTCAACCAAAAAAATCTGGTTACAAGCAACTAAAAAAATTAATCAACACAAAAGACAAATTTGGCCATCTTTACTTGATCCGTTTAGTGTCTCTCTGGTATTTCACATTTAGGTTGGAAGTCGGAAATAGTTAATTGGATTAAGTTAGACTTTTTTTGTGTTTTTTTTTTATCATAACACACTACAGAAAATACGTGTATGCAAGAAAAATTCATTGGATATGTTGGAATGTTCCAAATTCTATCCGCTATATATGATTGGATTTTAAAAAATTAACGTAGGTATTTTTTAACAATTTAATGAAATTACATGGAACCTGCGGCCTCATTTGTACGTGGACCACAGATTTATAGATTGGTACCACCATGATGTCCATGTGTACTCGATATTACGCCATCGAATTATTAGAAAATATCAAGGTAGAAAGTTCTAGACTTCTATTAGCTCTCAGTACCTATCAAGCAAATCAAACCATAGTAATTTTCTCGTCCATTGAGAAAAATATAATGATATTATACTGCGGGTGATCCATCACTAGTTTCTGAAACTGGAATCGAATTTCAATATATGGGTTCAGCACTAAAGATTCTTTTAAGTTTTTCACATATATAAGGTTGAGTATGCCGTTTTGAACGGCTTCGGTAATTGATGTCGTTCTTATAAATGATTGAAAAATTGTATTGAACGACGATACTAGATCATTCGAGTTCTCTAACAAAAAGATGATCATGATTTTAGAAATGAATTGGATTTAAAATACTGAAACTAACTCAAGCCAGAGAAGAAATGAATTCGTTTTAAGAACGTGTGTGACCTGATATTTATAGAGAGGTTAGGCGATGGAGTAGAGCATATCCCAACGAATATTCGCATACACCGGATATCTCGGGCGAGATATTCTCCGTAATCCTCAAGATCTTATCGTTTAAATTAGGAAAGATGTATCATCCCTGAATTTTTCAAATAAGGAAAGACGTATTTGGTTGAATTCTGCTTGCCATCACACTGTCCTCAGTCAATACTTCCGATCCTTAAAATGAATCCTCGAATGAACACCCGATCTCAGAGCTAGTCCTCGGGAAACTTCCCGATCATAGTAGCATAGATTGAATATGGAGTATGATGCTCGATCCTCGGATCCCGAGATGATTATAGAAGACATCAGTATTGAACAACTATACTAGATCAATCTAGTTCTCTTAACAAAAAGATGATAATGATTTTATAAATGAATTGGATTTAAAATACTGAAACTAACTCAAGCCAGAGAAGAAATGAATTGGTTTTAAGATAACGCATTCGTTTTAACTAATTAAAAAAAAATTGAATTAATTCTGTATAGATACAAGATATATAAATAAGATACAATCTGGAATTGATATATATATATTTGATGAAGATATATATGGATCTATCGGGACATCATAACCTTGAACTCCTCGAAACTAAGAACCCCATCTTTGTTGATATCGAATCGAGCAATCATGTTCTTGCAGTCGTCCACAGTCGTCCTCTCCCCCAACCGACTGAGCATCCTTCTGAGACTCTTGGCCGTAATGCAGTAGCCGGCCTCTGCTTCCACGTACATCTTGAAGGCTTCCTTGAGATCACTCGCCTTGTCCTCCTCTCCCGCGCCCTCGATTATCCTCACGAAATCCTCAAAGCAGAGCAGCCCGTCCCCGTCGGAATCCGCCAGCGCCACCGCAGCCTCCGCCTCCTCCTTCCTCATTTTCCCACCCATGGATGCCACGCACTGCTGGAGCTCCACG
This sequence comes from Dorcoceras hygrometricum, assembly GCA_001598015.1. Classification (NCBI taxonomy): domain Eukaryota; kingdom Viridiplantae; phylum Streptophyta; class Magnoliopsida; order Lamiales; family Gesneriaceae; genus Dorcoceras; species Dorcoceras hygrometricum. The sequence continues at coordinate 451,105 of KQ999307.1, read as the reverse complement.
GGGCATATCTTCCCGTCTCCGTTGTAATCGAACCGATCGAATACACGGTGGTATTGCTCGTATCTCTCCATATAATCCAAGAAGCTAACTTGTGAGTGTGATGATATATTCTGGGAGTTTGCTTCGTAATTGACACTGAATGATGGGTGATCGTTCAAGAATGTAAGGTATATATAGATATAGTCATAGGGGGGTGGATTAAATCGTACGGCGGTTTGACCCAAAAAAAATGATTTAAATTGGGAAACCGCAGCGAAAGCCGTTGGATGGCGGTAAACATACGGACTGGATACGCTCAACCGCCATACCTGTAAGAACCACACTTTGGCCCAAACGCGGGTTACAAAGAAATAAAATATCATCGCAAATATATAATATATTTCTTTAAATTATTCAGAGCACAATTCTGTTACTTCATACCTATCCAAATTGCCAAGTGTGGTATTCATTTTTAATATTAGCATGACGAGTGGTGGCGTGCAATGTGCGAGATCGCTCTCAGTATTTCGGATGGCGGCGTTGCGATAGTTATGTCAGCGACTATATATATGCCATGTCGACTTTGGGAAAGTAATTGAACTCATAATTTTAAATTGTATTATTATCATCGTGGACTGGAACTTATGTTCTGACATAAGAAAAATTAATATGAATTTATATATCTATCTCAGTAGAATATTAACAAATTAAATAAGATGGACATTAAAATTATAGTGGTTCACTCTATTATTGGACTACGTCTTCTCAAAACACTTAAGGATATCGCTTCTTTATTAGTAATAAATAAGATACGAGTATTGAGAATAAAAACACACTAATCTTTCACGAATCTTATTATTTCCAAGGATGAATAATCCTTTAAGAGAAATTAATCTCCATATAAACAATCATTGCTACGTAATCAAACCTGATGTAACCGAATTTTGTCCAGCCAATGAGCTATCACCACGTTAGACCATTAGGTCGGGAGGTTGGGAGATGAACTGAGGCATATCTGGAGGTCTGTAGGTCGGGAGATGAACTGAAGCAGATCTGGAGGTCTGGAGCTCTGTAGGTCGGGAGATGAACTGGGGCAGATCTGGAGGTCTAGAGGTCTGTCCTCGGGGGATGAACTGAGGCAGATCTGGAGGTCTGGAGGTCGGGAGCTCAAGAGCTCTGTCGTCGGGGGATGAGCTTAGCGAGATCTGTCTGGAGGTCGGGAGCTCAAGAGCTCTGTCGTCGGGGGATGAGTTTAGCGAGATCTGTCTGGAGGTCGGGAGCTCAGTAGTTCTGTCGTCAAGGGATGAGCTTAGCGATATCTGTCTGGAGGTCTGGAGCTCAGTAGCTCTGGAGATCTGGCCTCGGGGGATGAGCTGAGGCAGATCTGGAGGTTTGGAGGTTGGGAGCTCAGGAGCTATGTCTTCGGGGGATGAGCCTAGTGTCTTCCTCCAAACGACCTGCAATCACAGACACTGGTCAGAGGGCACCGGAAGTGTTTCCGACGAAACCCCTCCGATGCTTAAGTCAGCATGGGTGGTCGAGAAGATATAGATAGAGCAAGTATGAACACAAAGCAGAGAGCTTGTGTGTTTGTGAATGTGTGGCAGAATGGAGCATACCTGGGTATTTATAGAGGGGCTACACGGTGGAGATGAGCATATCCTGACGAATATTCGCCTACACCGGGTATCTCGCACGAGATATTCTCCGTGATCCTCGGGGATCTGGTCGTTTAGATAAGGAAAGTCGAATCGTTCCTGGATTCTTCAAATAAGGAAAGACGTATCCGAGTTGGATTCTGCTAGTCATGACACTGTCCTCGGGCAATACTCCCGATCTGAGCAAGAGTCCTCGGGCGACTTCCCGATGATGTCACCTCGGGTCAAGAGGTCTTCCTGCAAAATGTGTTCTACAAGAGGTGATCCTGCAAGAGGTAAAGTCACCTCGGATCAAGAGGTCTTTCTGCAAGAGGTTTTCCTGCAAGAGCTGAGGTCTTTCTGTCAGAGGTCTTCCTGGAAGAGCCAAGGTCTTCCTGTAAGAAGAGCTATTTACTCGGGCCCCGATGTGAAAATTAATAGTGGTATCAATAGTAACCACCCCAACGATTCCTACACGAAGGAGTGAAGTGTAGGACTTGGAGTAGTGATCGGGACCCGAGATGCAAACTTGTGCTTATGATGTCGAGCTGCTCGGGCTTAGTGTGCCGAGCTGGTCGGGCTTAGTGTGCCAACGAGAGTTGGGCTTATGGTGCCGAGCTGGTCGGGCTTAAATCCCGAGTAGGGTAAGATAACAGATTCCAAACAGGTCAAGATGACAGACTTCCAAGCTGGTTGGACTTACAAATTGCCAAGCTGGTTGGGATAACAGTCCCAGCAGAGCAAGATAACAGTTTCTAGAGGAGAGCAGATAATACAATCCCGAGTAGGGTAAGATAACAGATTCCAAACAGGTCAAGATGACAGACTTCCAAGCTGGTTGGACTTACAAATTGCCAAGCTGGTTGGGATAACAGTCCCAGCAGAGCAAGATAACAGTTTCTAGAGGAGAGCAGATAATACAATCCCGAGTAGGGTAAGATAACAGATTCCAAACAGGTCAAGATGACAGACTTCCAAGCTGGTTGGACTTACAAATTGCCAAGCTGGTTGGGATAACAGTCCCAGCAGAGCAAGATAACAGTTTCTAGAGGAGAGCAGATAATACAATCCCGAGTAGGGTAAGATAACAGATTCCAAACAGGTCAAGATGACAGACTTCCAAGCTGGTTGGACTTACAAATTGCCAAGCTGGTTGGGATAACAGTCCCAGCAGAGCAAGATAACAGTTTCTAGAGGAGAGCAGATAATACAATCCCGAGTAGGGTAAGATAACAGATTCCAAACAGGTCAAGATGACAGACTTCCAAGCTGGTTGGACTTACAAATTGCCAAGCTGGTTGGGATAACAGTCCCAGCAGAGCAAGATAACAGTTTCTAGAGGAGAGCAGATAATACAATCCCGAGTAGGGTAAGATAACAGATTCCAAACAGGTCAAGATGACAGACTTCCAAGCTGGTTGGACTTACAAATTGCCAAGCTGGTTGGGATAACAGTCCCAGCAGAGCAAGATAACAGTTTCTAGAGGAGAGCAGATAATACAATCCCGAGTAGGGTAAGATAACAGATTTTCGAGCAGAGCAGATAATGCATTCCCGAGCAGGGTAAGATAACAGACTTCCAAGCTGGTTGGGATAACAGATTCTTGAGCAGAGCAGATAATACATCCCCGAGCAGGGTAAGATAACATATTCCGAGCAGGTCAAGATGACAGACTTCCAAACTGGTTGGACTTACAAACTGGTTGGGATAACAGATTCCCGAGCAGAGCAAGATAACAGTTTCCAGAGCAGAGAAGATAATACAATCCCGAGCAGGGTAAGATAACAGATTCCCGAGCATATCAGATTTGGTTCCAACTGGTGTTGGGTTTTGTAGTGCCGAGCCGATCGGGCTTATAAGTTTGTTCTAATAATGCTCAGTTCAGGACACAAACCAAGGAGAGTGAACGCAGAAAAAGCATCTTTTGATCGGATCGACTTATTTCCAAAAGTCAGTCTTTGATTAAGTAGAGTAATTGCAGAACAAAATGAGAACTGACCTAAGTTTAGATTTTTTTTGTGGTTGATTGATATTCCAGTGTCATCAGCCTCTTCTTGTTTCATCAGTATTTTCACGGAGAATCCGTGTAGATAGAGATGATTGACCTCTAGTTATCGATTAGTTCATACTTGTGAGGCTCTCAGCTCACAATTAAATATCTAATCTCAATCAGTGGGTTATAAAGTTAAACTAGACAAGTTTATTAAATCTAATCTGGTTCGTATATAAAAGAATAAAATTTTCAGCAGAAGCGTTGTTTCGACCAGCAGAAGCTTAAAGGAGAATTCAGCTTGTATCGTAACTTTATTCATTTATGAAAACATATCAGTATTTTCAGCAGGTACAAGCTAAGTTTGCTAATACATATTTCATTCTTACATGCAAAACCAGACTTTGAGCAACCTAAGACCAACTGTCAACAAAACTATCAGCTGGTGTTCACTCTTCCTGCTGCTGATCCAGCGTCTAGGTAATTATCGCTCACTACCCTTGGTTGCTCCCCACTAGCTTCTTCCTCCTGTTGTCATGCACACATACAAAACACAACAACAGCCGGATAAACTCCGGTGAGAATCATCTCAATATAATCAGCAGGTACAATAAAATGCATAACAGTGTATCAACTGTAAATAAATGCAATGACATGAAATGATTCTAGTTCTCCTCTTCGATCTCCGAATTGATTCTATATCAGTTCGACGCCATCAAGATTCGTATCCGATCTTGACATGAATATTCATCTATCGAAACCATCTCCGGCTTCGAAAATCAGGCCAACTCAGTCCTGGGCATTAGAATCAATTCAATTCTCTTCAATATGCAAACTCATGCAAATAGTAAAGATCCACTACCTGTGATGGATCGACACACACATAATTCAAGTTCTAAATCAAGAACAATAATCATATATGTATGTGATTTCAGCGGAATACTCAAGAAATATCATTCTTGAGTAATCTAGTTCCTGACTCTTCTGTCAGATTATACCTTTGTTTCTCTGTTTTCAAATACTTCAATCAGTGTTCTTAAGCTCTGTTCCTCACTTCCAGAGATACTCCCGAGATCAAAGGTCGATAGCTGAATTCAAGATGTTCTCAGCATTTCAACTTCATTCCTATATATAGATAATCGATCTCTATATTTCTGCAGCATTTCCAACGTATTCAATTCGAGTTCCACGTGTCATGCTGAGTATTCAAACAAGATATACTCCCACCGCTTCGAATGTGGATAACGATAAACAGATTCCTCAACTGCTGTTCATCGTCCTCAGTCGCTGTTCGAATATCATTGTTCTTCAGCAGACGCAAGAATCAGCTGTTGTAATAACCAGTCGCAACAACAGGAATCCAGTCGCAACATCAATTCAGTAGCAACATCAATTCAGTCGCAACACTTCAAAGCTCAAAATGATGTCGTTATAACTAATTCCAACGACGTCGTTATGTATCCTCAGCTGGTACTACCTCTTTATTCGAAGAAACCAGCAGCTGGTCGTACTTATATTCTAACAGCTGCTTTCGCAACATTAATCGAAACGGTATCGTATCAACATTTCCTGTTTATACTCAAAACGGTGTCGCATTGTTCCCTCAACTGGATAATCAGCAGATACCAAATTCTCTCGACTGATTTCCAAATCCTCGTCTGGTTGCTAAACGACATCGTATCAAGGCTCATAGTCATAATTCAAAACTCTGTCGTATATTCTCTCAGCTGGCACTAATTTCCCCTCAACTGGTTTGCGTTTAATATCAAAACGACGACGTCTTATCATCAACCAGCAGATACACATCAATGATCAGCAGGTACATAAACCAGCAGATGCGTAAGAAACTCTTGCTGCTGATTTCTCGTGCGTAACAGTAACTAACACGTGGCGCTTTCTCATTGACCCTTCTATTCGCGCGTCTGTTTCCAGCTGAAATCAACACTAATGCTTCAACTGAATTTCAACATTCTACCAGTCGCGAGCTACAGTAACCTGCTGCTGATTTTATCAAATCGCTGCGTCTGGTTACTTCGTCTGGTTCTCATACTTCACATATTTTAACGATACCCAGTTCTTGAATCACCCAACACTTCCAGAAGAAATCCGAGCTCATAATCAAGCTTTATCCAAATCGATTATTTACAAATCTCTTCTTAATTATTTCGGGCATTACATTTCTCCCCTTCTAAGAATCGAGTTCGTCCCCGAACTCATCAGCAGTCGCTAAATGCATATAGGAATCATGCAATAACAAAACTTCGTATCAATTAACACATAAAACAAAATTGTACCATTAGCAGTTACCTAAATAACATCATTAGGAGCTGCGTGTGCTTGTTCTTCAGTCAAAGAAAACACTCTCGCTTGCTGTTTTGGAGGTTGACTTACTGTTTGGCTTCCTCCTTGTCTATCCTGCTGCTGATTCTGGGGTTGAAATGAATATACAGAGGAGGCTTGCCTTTCTGGTATTGGTACTGTTCTCGCTGTTCCCGGATTCTGTGTATTCCCAGAATCACGTTGAGGACAAACTCGTGCAAAATGTCCAGGTTGATTGCAAATACGGCAAAGGCCAGACACTCCTCTACATTGGTCTGTAGCATGTCTGCCTCCACACTTGGTACAGTAATCACCACATTCCCTCGGGTTCTCCTGCCTCCCGGCATCTGGTTTCTTATGGGTGGTCTATCTCGTTTCTTCTATTGTCGTTTCCCACAGACGGCGTCAATTTATGTAATCGAATTTTGCCCAGCCAATGAGATATCACCATGTTAGACCATTAGGTCGGGAGGTGGGGAGATGAACTGAGGCAGATCTGGAGGTCTGGAGGTCTGGAGGTCGCGAGATGAACTGAGGCAGATCTGGAGGTCTAGAGGTCTGTCCTCGGGGGATGAACTGAGGTAGATCTCGAGGTCTGGAGCTCAGGAGCTATGTCGTCGGGGGATGAGCTTAGCGTGATCTTTCTGGAGGTCAGGAGCTCAGTAGTTCTGTCATCGGGGGATGAGCTTAGCGATATCTGTCTGGAGGTCTGGAGCTCAGTAGCTCTGGAGATCTTGTCTCAGGGGATGAGCTGAGGCAGATGTGGAGGTCTGAAGGTTGGGAGCTTAGGAGCTCTGTCGTCGGGGGATGAGCCCAGTGTCTTCCTTCCAACGACCTGCAATCACAGAAACTGGTCAGAGGACGTCGGAAGTATTTTCGATGAAGCCCCTCCGATGCTTAAGTCAGCACGGGTGGTCGAGAAGATATAGAGAGAGCAAGTATGAACACAAAGCAGAGAGCTTGTGTGTTTGTGAATGTGTAGCAGAATGGAGCATATCTGGGTATTTATAGAAGGGCTAGGCGGTGGAGATGAGCATATCCTGACGAATATTCACCTACACCGGGTATCTCGGACGAGATATTCTCTGTTATCCTCGGGGATCTAGTCGTTCAGATAAGAAAAGTCGTATCATTTCTCGATTCTTCAAATAAGGAAAGAGGTATCCGGGTTGGATTCTGCTAGTCATAACACTGTCATCGGGCAATACTCCCGATCTGAGCAAGAGTCCTCGGGCGAATTCCCGATGATGTCACCTCGAGTCAAGAGATCTTTCTGCAAGAGGTGATGGCACCTCGGGTCAAGATGTCTTCCTGCAATATGTGTTCCTGCAAGAGGGATGTCACCTCGGGTCAAGAGGTCTTCCTGCAAGAGGTTTTCCTGCAAGAGCCGAGGTCTTTCTGCTAGAGGTCTTCCTGGAAGAGCCAAGGTCTTCCTGTAAGAAGAGCTCTTTCCTCGGGCTCCGATGTGGAAATTAATAGTGGTATCAATCTCTATATATTTTTACTAATCTCCATATATTTTTTGACCCCTTTCGGCTTAGTCGATAAAAGTTCTCTCATTGACTAAACAGAACTATGGAGGAAAAAAATCCGGATCTTTGAACTTTCAAAATGTTTTAACTAAATAATGGCTTAAATTATTTAACAATTCCTACGTGGTAAATCGTCGGACGCAATGAACTCACGTAATAATAACTTTTTGCTTCAATTGTAACGAATTTATAGAGTCTTGGGACCAATTTTGGTTACAAAAATTTAACTGGCCATCATATCGATTACAAAGGATGTGATTATATAATTCACAAATTATATATTATATATGTGAATATAAATCGAGAGGGATATTAGTACTCTTCCAACCTATGTGAGCCATATATCATCACCTATATGTGTGACAACCCTATGGTCGTGTCATATATGTAACTGGGGGTGTCAATGGAGTATATTGTTGGGAAGAGTAACAATTCATATAAATCAATATGCATTTAACACAAAAAAGAACTTTATAGTAGTTTTCTTCTTTTTTGTATATAAAACAATGTCCCTCCTATATGATTCTTCCCATCAATAGTGTGTAAGCACTCCAAGGGCAACACATAACCAGTTAAATTATGTAGTTTATTTCTTAATGTATCAATGAAACTAATAATAATAGTTGTCGGCATAACTCAACAGAAATTAATTAAATCTAAAACATGGGGCTAAGTTTTAGACCGGGGAATTTTTAATGTTAGAAAAGAAGCAGAAGAAGCGAGTTTGAATTGTTTTAGGTCAACGATTCTGTCTCAGATCCATGGGCCGGTGCCTGAAATTACAAATAAATATGCGTAAGGTGTCGCATAAGCCAACGTCATCTTAATATATATATCTTCTATACGCGCTCCCACTACACATGCCCTTTATTTTATTTTGTTACGCCTAAAATTATCTTAATATATGGTTGCTGTTAGAATTTTTATCATTCGGGTGCAATTTTTATTGAACTTGTATCGATATTTTGTGAAGAATGGAGAATACAAATATAGAGATAATATCTTTTACAAATTTATCACAAATCTTTTAAATCTATCCGGATAAAAATAATCATATACAAATATGTTATTTTATAATATGTATCATATTTTTGATATTATTGTTTATTATACAGAACGGTAAGTTTTGTAGAATTCAAACAAACAGATTTCAGAAAACTTTCTTCTTAATAGAGTACTCCCATTAGGCCATCTCCAACCCATTACTCTATCTTAGCGTAACACTAACTTCAAAATTGTGTAATTTCTACACTAAATATAAAATTCATCTCCAACCCATCAACTTCAAATTCAACACTAAAAGGAATATTCTCGGAATATCCTACAATATTTTATTTATTACGAATAATATTTATTTCACAAAATAAACCAAAACATATTAAAACAAAAATTTAAATTATACATTAAATTACATATCACACATAAAATTCATCTTAAGATAAATTTAAACCATAACAAGAATCATTAAAACAACTAAAATATAGCTTGTGAAATAGGAAAAAAACACAAATATCGAACTTTTAACTAATTGAATTACTATATAACTCCCACAAATGGTCGATTAGTGCATCTCGTAGTGAGAAATGAGCCTCTCTATCTTTAATTTTTTTAAATCGATCAAGAAATTGCTGAAATCTTATGTTTTGATTTGTAACAATTTCCACATTCAGAGGTGGTGCTTCCATCACATCTTGGATTGGCGTATCCAAGTCTCGTTCATCCTCGATAATCATATTATGCATTATAATTAACAGCTCTCTCTACAAAGCAATCTATCTGCTGGTCGCGAGAAAACACTCAAAACGACGACGCATCTACTAATTCAAACGACGTCATTTTATATACGTAAGCAAAGCTGCCAACAGCTGATCTCTAAACACAAAGCTCTAAAACGCAGCGTTTTCACTTAATCAAACGACGCCGCTTCTCAACGCTCTTGCATAAGCGCGCCTGCTGATCAGCAGCAACCAACACAACGCAATCACTACCAGCAGTAAGGAATACGTCACGCCTATGTCATCATATCTATCGATAGCTCTCGCGACTGATTCCACGAACCATCAGCTGATCACTGTTCACAAGCGCCTCTGCTGAAATCAATAGTCAACACTCCAAAATGTTGACCAACGCGTGTCACTTCCTCACTCAATCTCACGCTACGCGCAACGTCTGCCAGCAGCAACTTCAAACTTCAAAAACCAAAACCAGCAGCTCTCCTTGCGTCACGCTGACGTCATCTATGCTGATTCAAAATTCATCAGCACGAGCTACAGTAACTTGCTGCTGCCAGTTTTCTCCAAAATTAACGCGACGCTCACAAATTCAGCAGGAACCTCAAAAACACGTGATTAATCCCAAATCAAAACAATTAACCACTAATCCAAATTCTCAATCCTCACAATTCACCTCACATTCGCTCCTCAGTTGTCGTATCTGCATCATTTTAAAATCTAATGAGCCTAGGGGCTCAGCAAGTAAAATCTGAGTAATAACAATTTCGTTTACCGCAGGCAGACATCTGATCATACAATACTGAGTTAAAGGAACATCAATACTTAAACATTCATTCGTAAACATTTCTTAAACATTGCTTTCTTTCATAAACTTGGAGATGAGGATAATAGCCCATATCTCATCCTTATCATTTTCTTTTAATTTATGGTTTAGAAGTTCTCCTTAGGTCCGTGTTGCACTTTGATCAAAATGACTCCCGATATCAATTTTAGCATATAGCTCATATGAAAGGGCAGTCGACATCTGAACGACTACTCACCCTTCTCCTTGTGACCGTCTGTTATCTATGCCATAAATCTAAAAATAAACTTTTGTTCCTTTTAACTCTCATCCTTTCTTTGAAATTCTCTTTAAACATAATCGGGTTCCTTCATCTAAAAACTTGCTTCCATTTTAAAACTTTAATGAGTATCGAATTCGACTTTTAGGAACTTATCGCTGAAATGAAATCAGACGTGATAAAATGGAACAGTACTTGATAACAAAACAGATCTTTACTGTTCACGGTTATCGCTAAAAGGAATCAGCTGTTATTAAGGGAAACAACATTGTTAGCGTAAAACAGCTGCAAGGACACTCGCTAACATTGAAACGGATGTGATAAATGAAACGATGTCGTTAGCTTGTAAGATGTCAACGCAACTCAATTTAGTCAACTCAGCAGTCAATGAAATACAATTGAACTCAACAGCTGATTCTGGGAACAACGAATGTAGTTGGTCAACTTAGCAGTCAACGCAACTTAAATGCATAATTTCAGACGTTGAATGAACCAACAACTGAACCAAACTAATACAACTGCTGAGGGCAAATCAAAGCAACAGCTGATTAAGAATAAATGCAACAGCTGGACACAACTAACACAACTGCTGAAACACTAATCAATCGTAACTGCTGAGTACTGTTGGTGCAACATCTGCCAACAGCTGAATACGAACAATATAACTACTGAAATGCGAATCCATGCAACTGCTGAATACTAAACAATTGCAACTGCTGAACAAGAACAATGCAAAGCTGACAACAGCTAATGTGAGAAATTCTCGAAACCAAAAGCTGACTATAAACTTGCTGTTGCAACATCAAAACGACAGCTACGCTATCAGCTGTTATCTATCAAACCAGACTTTATACTGATTCGACTAACAACATCTGATTACATAGCGTCAAATTCAAATGTTACCATTCACCAGAAGGAAGAACATTCATGAACTTACTTGAATCAAACTCGAACTCCTCAGTATTTTAAAACATCAATAACTTTCTGGAAAAACTTGGAAGCAGTAAAACATCATTTTGAACCCAATCTTTCTTTCCTTGAACATGCGTAAATCATTTTAAACATGAACTTCAACATATCTTAAACATACAGGCAAGCAGATCCATAAAATGAATAAAATCAATATATGCTTTAAATGGTGTAGCAAAGGATCAACTTTTACTTGCCTTAAAACGAAGCCGTACAACCACAGTCGATTCCTGCAGAAATATTGTCCTTGAACATCACAACAAGTTTCTCTGTAAATTATGTTTAGAAGAACACGAAAGAGTTTTCTGATACAAGTGAAAATAAACTTTGTTTTCAAAACGTATTTATATGGAAGGGATTAGTGGCAAGGTGCTACGTTCTTCAAGCATGACACACCTCTATTAAATTATAAAATTTGGTAAAATTCTCTTCACATCATTTTAATTTGTAATACACCAAACCCTTTTCAAAAGAAATCATTTGTCCTCCTTAAAATCATTTTCCAAACAAGTTAAAAAACCCGCTCATGTGTCGCCCTTGGAGTCATCTGCTGAAACCAGCCGCGTCGCTTCTCATTTTCTGAAATCAATGAAATCAGTTTTTGGCAACAATTAAATTGTCATTTTGACCCAATGAAAATAAACAAGATTCATATATGTAATCCTATGGATTTTGGGGCGTTACAATTGTTGTTTTTAAAACCGACCTGTATCAATAGATTTGACCGGTTTGACAAGGAACCAGTTGTCATTTCGATCCGACGCAGGTAATATAATAGTTTTGTCAGTTTGACCGATCAAGAACCGGTTCACTTTTAATATTTTGTTTTTGAAAAAATTCGTTTCTTATTATTGTAAATCGTAGAACTAATATTTGTTATATATTTACATAGTTACTAAGAATATGAACCAATCAATATATTTTTGTGTATTTACATATAAAATTTTAAACATATTATTCATTATATTATATTAATATGTTATCAATATACAGTATTTCAGTTCGACTGTGTGGTGAATCAGTTGGACTATTGTTAAAAGTTAGATCGGATTATTAAAACATTATTTTAAACAATTTCATGGTGTTGACAAAACAAACAAACTTTCTTTAGGTTTTCTACAATAATATCAATAAACTAATTGAATATCAATATCATGATCCTTGTTTTATTTTTCATGAGAAAATATATCATTTCTTTTAAATTTTATTTATATAAAGAATCTGATAAAACAATACCCTATATTACCTGTTTTAGTAAAATATCCTTGGTTAGATGTGTCATTCGAGTATTCTTGTTTGCAAATAGGATGTCAAACTCTCCATTTTGTTGTTGGTAAGATTCTTGAATATATTGCATTCTTGATATCAACCTCAAATATTTATGACATGTTGCATATCAGTGTTTACAGAACCGGACCGGACCGGCCGGTCGGACCGTGAACCGGTGGCTAGACCGGTCTGGTCAAAGCCTAAAACCCGGAAAAGCGGTTGAACCGCTAAAAAACCAGTTTAACCCGGTTCAACCGGAAAACCGGCCGGTTCCTACTAACCGGTCGGTTTTTAAGATTTTTTTTTGTTAAGCAGAAATCGTCAATCCCTAATCTGTCTGCGTCGTTTATTTCCCTTCCAATCTGCTATGCGTCGTTTATTTTCACTGTCAATCTGGTAATCTGTCGGTTATTTTCCCTGCCAATCTGCTGCGTTTAAGGTACCATTTTGCCGATCTTAATGATATCCAGTTTCTTGACTTGAGCTGTACACAGGCAAGAAATCATGAATAAAATTCGAAAAAATGACCATGTAGAACAAACAATCTCCTGTGTTAACTAAAACTATTGTTGATCCTAATGTAAATTCTCCAATGGCGGACTGAACAAGAAGTTTACCGCCAGATAATTTCGTGGGAGAATTGGGTTTTGCTTTGGATGGTGTAGAAATTTCAGGGGTATCTCTTTTCTTGGCCAATAAAGGAGAAAGCTCGTTTCTTTTAAGTACAATTTCATGGGAAGAAAGACGAGGAAATGTTTGGGAGAAGAAGGCTAGATTTCTTGTTGAGTGCGAACATTTCCTTGTGAGGTTTTGAGTTTGTCAAATATTATCTACATTGGATATTTGATTATATATAGATTTTTTGGTTAAGTTGGAAAAACAGAAAAAATGTATGACTGGCTTTGAATATTTTGAAAAAAAATGTTGAAATTTTTTATTTCTGTATATTTGAAATATGATGTTAATTTGGATATTTATTATATTTTTCAGAAAAATTAAGTAAACTATAAAATAATAAATTTTAAATATATTCAAAGTTTTCTTTACCATATAAAACTATATAATATTATTATTTTAACAAATCCGGTTCGACCGTCCGGTTGAACCGGTCGGACCGGTTGAACCGTTTTCTAAGGTTTTTCCGGTTCGATTATCGGTCCGGTTTTAAAAACATTGTTGCATATAATAAAATATTCTACTGAAAATGCTACTTTCAAAACAAATATGTGAACTTCTCATTATATATAACCGTGATTTAAAACCCCCTCTGAGAGAGTATATGTTTGATGGAACGAAAATGAGATTTGGAATTGTATTTGGAATTTGAAATTGGATTGGAAAATCTGTTTTTGTGTTTGGAAAAAAATTTTATGTGTGATTTGGAATCTGATTTGATAATTAAAACTATAACATTTGATAATTAAAAATTTATATATTTTTTTATTTTAAAATGGTTTTATTAATATCATTTATATAATGTTTCATATATGATGTATCAAAAATAAAAAAAAGTAATTTCGAACATAAAAAACATTTTAATTCTTTTAAGAAATGAAAAAAGTTATGAAGTTTAAGAAAAGTATTAAAATAAGTTCTTGTTGGATCTGTGGAACAGATCAAATCTGAATTTTGATAAACCTGTTATTATGTTTTTAACGTTTTTATTAAGTGCGCAGGCCAAAGCTGAATCAGCTCTATCGTAAGCTGGTTCGAATTGGATGCAAGCTGGTTCAGTTTAGGCGCAAGCTGGTTGAGAGACGCAAGCTGGTTCCGAATAGAAGCGAACTGGTTAAGGGATGGCGTTAGTGAAGTACAATTTAGCCAAGTTCCTTTAGAAGAGATGGATGCAATCAGGAAGACTTGTATGTCTATAGAAGAAGAAGTGACAACATTCTTTTAGGAATCCAATTATGCAACATATACTCGATCAGTCTTCATAGGTCTAAGATGGCTATGATCAGACGGGAGCTGAAGAAGAGCATTGTAGCAGAACAGAAGCGAGCTGGAAGAGACAAGCTGTGAGCTGTGAGAAGGTGTCCAAGCTGGTCAGCAGAGGACATCCAAGCTGATCAAGCAAAGAACCGCCAAGCTGATCCAGCAGACATCTAAACTGATCCAGCTTAGAGCGAAGATCAGCACAGACGTTATCAGTCCAGCTTAGAGACCAGCTGAGAGACTAGCTCCGAGATCAAGTTTCGACAAGATCGGAGCAAACCAATTTGAACACAAGTGTATGCGAAGACTGTATTGTATATTTCAAACTGATTTGCTTTGTCTTGTCAACTTCAGCATGCAGTGGTCACATGTTCAAAGTCTAAGGCTGCAGCGCATTTATAAAGAGAGCTCAAAGTCAACAAAGCTTGCAAATATATTAAATGATAAAGGACACAAGGTATAACTATGTCAGAACTTTACAGAAGCTTTTTCAACGACTAGAAATTTGTGTCCGATAGAAGTGCACAGAGGCTATATATATGCTGCAGAGACGATGAACAGAGATGGCATGAGAGTAGGATATGTGCGAATAAGCGAAGAATGAGAACAGTCGAGGGCTTGTACACTCAGGTGGCAGCTGGTGTATAAGTCGAGCTAGTGTCCAGGTGTGAGCTAGTGCATTGCCGAGAGCGTTAATGCAAAATCTATATCGACTGCATAGAAAAGGGAAGAACATGAAGATATCAGCTTGAAAGAAGCACTTCCCCGTGTGTGAGAAAACAAGAGAGAATGTGATGGATCTATTTTGACAGATCCTGATTAAGTTTTGAATTACACAAAACCTGTTATTGTGTTTCTAACAATTCTACTTAAGTGTACATGTTTTAGGAACGAAGAAGAATATCAGCAAGAAGAAGCATATTGCGCAAAGAAGATAGCAAAGAACATAAGCAGCTATATTTGTTCAGCAGATGGTTTAACAAGATTAAGTTCAGCAGTTGGCTTGGTGCATTCATGGAATTGGCAGCTGAATTAGCAATGGAGACGTCCAAAGTTAAAACAGTTGTTCGTAATGAGGCGTAGGCCAAGATTGAATCAGCTGGAACAATTTTTGAGAAGTCTGCTGGAGAAATAGATTGAAGAAGAAGATTCCAGGCGCAAGTTACTGTTGATGAATCTGTTAGCAGTCGCAATTATAAGTACTGTTGATGAATCTATTGACAGTCGCTATTCAAGAAGCTAAGAAGAATCGCAAGCTGGAGCTGGAACGATAAAGATCAGCTGGAAGGCTAAGCGTAGATGACATCAGCAGTGACGTCATCATTCAACAGGAAGCTACAGTGATCAGCAGGATGCTATCAGCAGATAAGAAGAGAAGTGAAAGAGATGAAGCGACGTCGTGCTGAAGAATCAGCAGATGTTTTAGCGTTGATGACGTCATCGGTGACGTCATCATAATCAGCAGATGGTTTGAGAGAGCAGTCGCAAGATACCAGCAGGTAGCTTGTACATCCAGACGCAAGAGAGAAGCGACGTCGTAGAGGAGGAAATCCAGTCGCAAGCTACTGTTCACCAGCAGATGATATTTGGAGATAGAGATAGCAAAACGATGTCGTTTACATAAGTTGATACGACAACGTTTTTCTCTTGCGCAAAAGATTCAGCAGATGCTCTTTGCGATGAAGAAAATCAGCAGGTACTTCTCTCAAGAGAAACCAGCAGGTAGCAACAGTACTTCCAGGCGTAAGCTATAATGAACCAGCTGTTGCTACGCATCCAGTCGTTGGGAAATCTGAATGAATCTCAAAACGTTTCAAACAGTCCCGTCCAAGCACGATGACGTAAAACTCATGTGTATGTAGTTAGTCACACAGTTGAGACTGTTGTGCATTTGTGGAGTCTAGGAGTTCTCACAGCTGCTGGTTGTGGGATTGGGTCTGTACACAAGTTGTAAGATCAAATCTTCTAGTGGAGCCTTCCGAGGTGGAAGAAGGGAAGATGTAGGACATTGAGGTCCGAACTTCCAGAAATAAATATTGTGTATCGTGTTCCTTGTTCTTTCAGCACCTGCACTTTTATATTTAGCATACTCACGTTTACAGTTCAGCATTTACTTTCAGCTTAGCATCGCATACACAGTTAGCACACAAGCACTTGCAAGTCTCGAACAGATTTATGTTGTACATAAATCTGTTTGAGTTGTTTTAAAATATAGGATTCAGTTCTGATATTTTCCGCATGATTTTTAAATCATACCAGATCTGTCTCCGGTGCTCTTCTTCGTGTTGTTATTTATTGTTCAAGAACATCGAGCTATTGCAGCTCATATGTGAGGCTCTCTGCTCACAATTAATCTTTTAATCTTAATCAGTGGGTTATTAATGTAAACTAAACAAGTTTAACAATCTAATCTGGTTTATACATAACGTACTAAAAAAAAAAATTTCAACCAGCAGAAGCGTAAATCAGCAGAAGCATAATAAATTCAGCTGGTAGTATAAACATGATTCATTTATACAAATACTTCAAAGTTTCCAATAGTTACAAGCTAAGTTCACTAGTGCACTATTATGTCTTATATACAAAACCAGACGTAAGCAACTTAAGACCAGTCGTCCAAACATCTAGACTATCAGCTGGTGTTTCATCTTCTTGCTGCTGATCTAACATCTAGGTAGTATCTCTCGCTACCCGTAGTTGCTCCCCACTAGTTCTTTCTTCCTGTTCGTACGTAAGCACCTGAAGACCGGCCGTCCAAACATCTAGACTATCAGCTGGTGTTTCATCTTCTTGCTGCTGATCTAACATCTAGGTAGTATCTCTCGCTACCCGTAGTTGCTCCCCACTAGTTCTTTCTTCCTGTTTTTAGCATAGCATCGCATACACAGTTAGCACACAAGCACTTGCAAGTCTCGAACAGATTTATGTTGTACATAAATCTAGTTGTTTTAAATGTAATGTAAACTAAACAAGTTTAACAATCTAATCTGGTTTATACATAACGTACTAAAAAAAAAAATTTCAACCAGCAGAAGCGCAGCAGAAGCATTTATACAAATACTTCAAAGTTTCCAATAGTTACAAGCTAAGTTCACTAGTGCACTATTATGTCTTATATACAAAACCAGACGTAAGCAACTTAAGACCAGTCGTCCAAACATCTAGACTATCAGCTGGTGTTTCATCTTCTTGCTGCTGATCTAACATCTAGGTAGTATCTCTCGCTACCCGTAGTTGCTCCCCACTAGTTCTTTCTTCCTGTTTTCATGCACACATACAAAACAAAACAACAGCCGGATAAAACTCCGGTGAGAATCATCTCAATATAATCAGCAGATACGCATAATAACAATAAACTGCAGAACAGTGTATCTACTGTAATTAAATGCAATGACATGAAATGATTCTAGTTCTCCTTCTCAATCTCAGAATTGATTCCATATCAGTTCGACGCCATCAAGATTCGTATCCGATCT
Source organism: Dorcoceras hygrometricum (assembly GCA_001598015.1). NCBI lineage: Eukaryota > Viridiplantae > Streptophyta > Magnoliopsida > Lamiales > Gesneriaceae > Dorcoceras > Dorcoceras hygrometricum. Next base: position 433,204 of record KQ999307.1, on the reverse strand, counting down.
TGACATGAATATTCATCTATCGAAACCATCTCCGGCTTCGAAAATCAGGCCAACTCAGTCCTGGGCATTAGAATCAATTCAATTCCCTTCAATATGCAAACTCATGCAAATATAAAAGATCCACTACCTGTGATGGATCGACACACACATAATTCAAGTTCTAAATCAAGAACAGTAATCATATATGTATGTGATTTCAGCGGAATACTCAAGAAATATCATTCTCGAGTAATCTAGTTCCTGACTCTTCTGTCAGATTATACCTTTGTTTCTCTGTTCTCAAAATGCTTCAGTTAACGTTCTTACACTCTGTTCTTCACTTCCGAAGATTCTTGCAAGATCAAAGGTCGATAACTGAAATCCAGATGTTCATAGCATTTCAAATTCATTCCTATTTATAGACAATCGATTTTTGTATTTCTGCAGCATTTCCAACGTATTCAATTCGAGTTCCACGTGTCATGCTGAGTATTCAAACAAGATATACTCCCACCGCTTCGAAGGTGGATAACGATAAACAGATTCCTCAACTGCTGTTGATCGTCCTTAGTCGATGTTCGAATATCGTTGTTCTTCAGCAGACGCAAGAATCAGCTGATATAATAACCAGTCGCAACAACAGGAATCCAGTCGCAACATTTCAAAACTCAAAACGATGTCGTTATAACTAATTCCAACGACGTCGTTACATATCCTCAGCTGGTACTACCTCTTTATTCAAAGAAACCAGCAGCTGATTGCTTTCTTATTCCAACGGCTGATTTCGCAACAATAGTCGAAATGGTATCGTATCAACATCTCCTGTTTATAATCAAAACGGTGTCGCATTAATCCCTCGACTGGATAACCAGCAGATACCAAAATCTCTCGACTGATTTCCAATTCCTCGTCTGGTTGCTAAACGACATCGCATCAAGTCTCATAGTCATAAGTCAAAACGCTGTCGTATTATTCTCTCAGCTGGAACTATTTTCCTCTCGACTGGTTGCGTTAAATACCAAAACGTCGACGTCGTACCTACATCATCATCAACCAGTCGATACACTATCAACCAGCAGGTATACATCAAAACCAGCAGGTATATAAACCAGTAGATGCGTAAGAAACTCTTGCTGCTGATTTCTCGTGCGTAACAGTAACTAACACGTGGCGCTTTCTCATTAACTCTTGTATTCGCGCGTTTGCTTCCAGCTGAAATCAACACTAACGCTTCAACTGAATTTCACAATTCCACCAGTCGCGAGCTACAGTACCCTGCTGCTGATTTTATCAAATCGCTTCGCCTGGTTACTTCGTCTGGTTCTCACACTTAGCGCGATTTAACGATACACAGTTCCTGAATCATCCAACACTTCCAGAAGAAATCCGAGCTCATAATTAACTTCATCACTTCGTAATTGTTGGAACGTTAAATTAATCCTCTTCTTAATGATTCTGGGCAGTACATCATATTAGCAGCGCAAAATTTTTACTGTTTGTCAAATCAGCGCTGGATATCTTTTTGATCCTATTTTCTGGGACCAACAAGTGGTATCAGAGCAGGTTGTTCTTGAACGAGCACTGATTTTAAAACACATGTGCTATGTTTTAATGTTTTAAATATTTTTGAGAAGCTTGTGTATGAAGGCCAGATTTGTTTTAATATAGAACCGGTCTTTCGCTTGATGAACTGTCGGGATGCGCGAGTCTCGGGCAGATGCCAAGCTTCTATTTTCGTTGTGCTGTAAGATCACTTGGAGCGAGGCTCAGTGACAAGCACATGGGGCGAGATAGAAGAAGGAAAAATCTGAGCTTTTATCTGTACTGGTTCTTCATACATTTGAGTAACTCAGTAGCATGTGTTCATTTGAAACAATATTTCAATGCTCTTATTTGTTTTTAAATTGTTCTGTTTTGCGGATCTCCAGCTGATGCAAAATTTTGCTTTTAAAAATGATTTGAGCTCATGTTATAAAAGACAGGGAGAGTGGCGTCACTGTCTTTTATAATTTTGAGTTATGCATCAGTTTCGCTTTTCAAAATCATGTAGCTTTTGCATATGGTGCTTCCCAAAAGCTGTTTTGTTTTTCAAAATTAAAACTCCTGCTGTTACGTTGTTTTTGTTGTAACAGTGTAGGGAGAGTTTTATTTTTAAATATAGGGAAGACCAGCAGTTCTCCAAAGTTAAAACAGTTGTTCGTAATGAGGCGTAGGCCAAGATTGAATCAGCTGGAACAATTATTGAGAAGTCTGCTGGAGAAATAGATTGAAGAAGAAGATTCCAGGCGCAAGTTACTGTTGACGAATCTGTTAGCAGTCGCGATTATAAGTACTGTTGATGAATCTATTGACAGTCGCTATTCAAGAAGCTAAGAAGAATCGCAAGCTGGAGCTGGAACGATAAAGATCAGCTGGAAGCGTAGATAACATCAGCAGTGATGTCATCATTCAGCAGATGGTTTAGCGTTGATGACGTCATCGATGACATCATCACAATCAGCAGATGGTTTGAGTCCAGCAGTCGCACGATACCAGCAGGTAGCTTGTACATCCAGACGCAAGAGAGAAGCGACGTCATAGGGGAGGAAATCCAGTTGCAAGCTACTGTTCACCAGCAGATGATATTTGGAGATAGCGATAGCAAAACGATGTTGTTTACATAAGTTGATATGACAGCGTTTTGCTCTTGCGCTAAAGATTCAGCAGGAAGACTTTGCGTTGATAACCAGTCGCAAGATCCAGTCGCAAGCTTCATTGACCCAGACGCAACACAAAGATTTCCAGACGCAGTGATTGTGTATCCAGACGCAAGAAGATAAATCTATTGCTGCTGAAGAAGATTCAGGCGAAGCAATTGATAAACCAGCTGGACAACCAGACGCAAGCACAGCTCATCTAGTCGAGAGCTTCTTTGAACCAGCTGTTGCTATGAATCCAGTCGCAAGCTGAAGCATCCAGTCGCAAGATTCCAGTCGCAGTATTTGAAGATTCAGCAGAAGTGCAAAGCAGTTGAAGAATGAACAGCAGCGAAAAAGTTGACGATTTACGAGAGCTGGAAGTCAACTGCTGAGCGTAATTCAAATGGCAAAAACGTTCAAGATGGAAAGAATCAATGGCTGATGTTGCTATGAATCCAGTCGCAAGCTGAAGCATCCAGTCGCAAGATTCCAGTCGCAGTATTTGAAGATTCAGCAGAAGTGCAAAGCAGTTGAAGAATGAACAGCAGCGAAAAAGTTGACGATTTACGAGAGCTGGAAGTCAACTGCTGAGCGTAATTCAAATGGCAAAAACGTTCAAGATGGAAAGAATCAATGGCTGAGATTTAGTCGTGCAAATTGCCTCAATTCAAGGGAACAAGATTTGTACCATTCTGGGAAATAGTACAATTTACAGAGGATGTTTGCACGCATATGGAAAGAAGACAAATTAGCCATATCAAGCGCTGAACAGATTTGGAATCTATCTAACGGCTAAATTCAAACAGAGCTTATATATTCGAGAAGCGCCATTGAAGAAGGTTGATCAAGAGGGTGAAAACCGAGAGTTGTTGTTACACAGAAAAGAAAATCAATAGAAGACAACAACAGAGGGAAAAATGAATCTGAAGTGAAGCTGTCAATTACCATTCGAGAAGAGAGCTTAATTGCAGTTGACAGTGGAGCTGGAATTAGCTAATTAGAGCATTTCCCTAGTGTGTGAGAAAAACAGAGAGTTGAGCGTTTCATTGTATCAATCTCACACACAGA
>KQ999307.1:392336-421088 GCA_001598015.1 Dorcoceras hygrometricum | reverse complement strand
ATCTGTGGCTGAAATTAAATCGTGAAATTGCCTTAAATCAAGGGGACAAGATTTGTACTATTCTGGGAAATAGTACAATTTACAGAGGAGCACTGCACGCATTTGGAAAGACGACGAATTTGGCCTTGACAAGCGCAGAAAAGATTTGGAATTTATCTAACGGCTATAATTTGAACAGAGGCTTATTTATTTGAGTAGAGCGCCATTGAAGACGAGAAGAAGTTGGTCGCTGTGGGGCTGTCGCAGAAAATATGTTGAACTGCACAGTGTACCAGCAGAGGGAAAAATGAACAGAAAGACGAAGCAATCGACCGCCATTAGAGAGGAGCTTTCACGAGAGTCGATTTCTGAGTTTTAATTAGCTTGTTTAGGATCAATTTCCCTAGTGTGTGAGAAACAGAGAGTTGAGAGCTTCATTGTAAAATCTCACACACAGAGATTCATTCACATTCATTGGTGAATGAATCTCAAAACCATTTCACAACAGGTCCCGTCCAAGCACGATGACGTTAAACTTGTGTATGTAGTTAGTCACACAGCTGCGGGCTGTTGTGCATTTGTGGAGTCTAGGAGTTCTCACAGCTGCTGGTTGTGGGATTGGGTCTGTACACAAGTTGTAAGATCAAATCTTCTAGTGGAGCCTTACGAGGTGGAAGAAGGGAAGATGTAGGACATTGAGGTCCGAACTTCCAGAAACAAATATTGTGTATCGTGTTCCTTATTCTTTCAGCACCTGCACTTTTATATTTAGCATACGCACGTTTACAGTTCAGCATTTACTTTCAGCTTAGCATCGCATACACAGTTAGCACACAAGCACTTGCAAGTCTCGAACAGATTTATGTTGTACATAAATCTGTTTGAGTTGTTTTAAAATATAGGATTCAGTTCTGGTATTTTCCGCATGATTTTTAAATCATACCAGATCTGTCTCCGGTGCTCTTCTTCGTGTTGTTATTTATTGTTCAAGAACATCGAGCTATTGCAGCTCATATTAGCAGCGCAAAATTTTTACTGTTTGTCAAATCAGCGCTGGCTATCTTTTTGATCCTATTTTCTGGTACCAACACAATGAGCCTACACTATAAAATTCTCACACACAGATTCACTCACATATGAGAGCCGTGAGCTTAATAGAATAGATGAGTGAATCACAATCTCCAAATCTTTGTAGTCTTTCTCACTGAGACAGACGTAAAATAGTGTTTAGTAAGTCACACAGCTTGCGAGCTGGTGTGCAGTAGGGGGTAGGAGTTCTCGCGGCTGAGGGCTGTTGGATCGGGTCTATACAGAATGCTATAAGATCAAATCTTCTAGTGTATCCTTTCAGCAATGGAGGAAGGAGAGACGTAGGAGATTGAGCTCCAAACGTTCAGAAATAAATTCGCAGCGTATTGTTTTCTTTACAGCTTACTGCTTTCACGCATACATGTTTTTAAAACTAGTCTTAAGCTTTCAATTTTCAGAGAGTATTTTGGGTTTCTTTTCGCATGATTTTTAATCATACCTGATGTGTTTCTCGGTGCTAAAATCTTTCAATAACCAGAGCTATTACAGCTCATTTTTCACAAATCAGATCGCATTCGATCTGGACCAGCACGCAGCGCTGCTCCGTACTGATCTAGCTTAGGCGTGATCAGCCTTATTGTTATTGCGTGTTGTACTTTCAAAAAAAAATTTAATGCACGTAATCTGTGTTTTCGATCCATGAACTGGTGTCCGAGTTGTGTGAGAGCTCACGGCATCGATTTTCTATTTTCATCGGATCTTATTTTTTGACAAATAAGTTTTAATACTAAAGAGAATGATTTTTAATGAACAAAATAATTTATAACTTATATAAATATAAATAGAAATATAGTAAATGATGATATTATTTTACTTTAGAAAAGTAGTGTTGTAAATTTTGAAAGAAAACATAAAAAAAATATATGAAGAACGATTATTTTATTAGTTAAAAAATTATTTTATAGGTCAAATCGCATAGAATCCAATTAAAATCCTACCATTTTCGTAGCAATTTCGTATAGTTAATGAAATCCCATAAAATTCTATCAAAATATCAATCTCATTTTGAAATCCCTCTTACGGATTTACAAATCCAAATCCTTCCGAATCTTTTCAAATCCAAGCAATCAAATAAGGTAAATGGCATATTGTGCACGTCAAATTTGTTTGTCACTTTATCATAATCTGAGAACATAGTTTAAATCCTCGATAATACAATTGACTTATTTCTACTATAGTTTGGATCCTAGATAATACATATGAACCCTTGTCTAGGCCCAGCGTGAACAGCCCGTTAAAAGTAGAAAAAAAGAAACGTAAGGCCCAAAATAAGTATATACCCACTTTGGTCCCATTACCTTTTCACTTTATAGGCCCAAACAAGCAGGTCCGTAGGCAATAAGCAGGAAAAAAACAATCGTGAGATAATTTTGCTGTGGTGTTTTCTGATTAAAATATTTTATAATATTTTTTTTAATATTTATTGATGTCTATATGGAACCAATATCCTAGTTCCGTACTGGATTAACTCTTTCATTCCTGGATTAATTCATATTAACTCTTTAATGCAAATTATTAATAACATGTGCCATTTCATTTAATCAGATGTTATATAAATCGGACATATTTTGTGCTTGTATATCACAAAAGTTTTTTTTTAAAAAAAACAAAATAAACACACAAAACAAAAAGATAACAAAGGGAGAAGGATGAAATGTGGAAGAAAACTAGTTATGTAGGACTAACGTGCAAATATCTAATGAAAGTGGCGGAATCGTAATATTCATCAAAAACCAATGTCAATTAATGAATGCAAACTGGCCTCTAAAACCACAAATTCGGGTTCCTCCAAACCCTGTCACCACTGTCGCCGCTCGCTGTTTCCTACGTTTCCCATTTTGAATCCGTGAGCTGCCATGTCAGTACTCAGTCGGCTGAGAGCGGCGGCGCGGCTATCCATCCGGATGCTTCCGCCCAAGGGCCGCTGCTACGGATCAGCTGCCGCTGTCCAGCTAGACTATGATTACTACGATGATATTGAGGAGAGGAAAGTTGGAATGGAGGAGCTAGATGAATGGGAAACCGTGGGAAGAGGTGTCCAATGGGTGATTATGGGAGACCCAACGGCGAACCGACACATGTATGCGGAGCGGCTCGCGAAGCTCTTGGAGGTTCCTCATATTTCCATGGGATCGCTTGTGCGTCAAGAACTCAATCCTAACTCTCCTCTCTACAAGCAGGTGTGCCTTCAATCTCCTTTTTCTTCCACGAAAGTTGGAACTTGCGGAAAAGTATGAAATCTTGAGCGACCTGAAGTTAAATGATCGTCTTTTGTCAAAGGAGAAAATTGTCTATGAAAAAGGAGAACTTTGAGGTCATCTTTAGGTCTATGGCTTTGCAGTCTACAATCTTTCTGTTTCGTTGTTAACCCCCGTATTATTTCTGGAACATTGGTGTTTCCTTTTCTGAGTAATCTTGGGGGCATGTTTCCATTTAGAATGTTGACATTGTAATCATCGTTCAGATTGCTAGCGCGGTGAACCAAGGGAAACTAGTTCCCGAAGATGTAATTTTTGGGCTTCTATCAAAGAGACTGGAAGAAGGTTATTGCAGGGGTGAAAGTGGCTTCATTTTAGATGGAATTCCAAGAACGAGGGTGCAAGCTGTAAGACATTTGCTAGTTTATTTTTAAAAAAAAGATTATGATCGGTATTTGACCATTTTACAGTAATTCCTAAATGCATCTTTGTTTTTGTCCTTCTAAGGAGATACTCGACCAAATTGCTGACATTGACCTGGTGCTGAATCTCAAGTGCTCAGATGAGTTCTTGGTGAAGAAGCCTGTAGGCAATGGAATTTACTCTCCTGCACCAGAATTCCATTGCACGTCAAATTCGGGATTTAATCTAAGCTTTCATCCAGAGGCTAATCGTTTGCGACCCTCCATATCCAACTCGGATGCAATCTGGAAGGAGAAACTTCGCATGCATGCAGAGCTGGTACCATCTTAATCTCTTGAATCACATGCACAATGGCCCTTTAATGTTACAAACATTTGGCATTAGATGTTTGGGGTTTTGGACGCCTGTGATTTTGACCCATTATCCCTGTCATTACCTTTATTTTCATGCATGCTGATGTATTAAATTTGCTGTTGTTCAGAGGAAGCCTCTGGAAGAATACTACAAGCAACAGAAGAAACTTCTAGACTTCCAAGTGGCTGGTGCACCTGGAGATGCCTGGCCGGGCCTTCTGGCTGCCTTGCAGCTGCAGCACATGAATTCTGTCTCTTCGACTGCCAATTCGTCACAGAAATTGACTGCATGATGATATGGCAAACTAATTTTGATTGTTTCACTCTTGTGTGATTGTATCTACAAGAATATGGGTGTGGTAGTAGAGATTTCATCGAATGGTTCTGTAGCAAGTATAGTATAGCCAGTTTTGATTGAGAGACGTGTACTGTTCTTTTTCTATTGGAGTATAATACTACTGAAATGCGTGTAAGCCAATTGAGCAGATGGCAGAATTTTGCAGAAACGACATACTCCATGAGATGAGATTTGCCCACTTAATAATAAGCTTTTGTGTGGTGGATATTGCTTCCCCCTTTTCTTTCCTTATGTTTGTTAAATGGGTGGGTTGTTTAATGATCGGGACCCGAATCTGAAAACAGACAAGAAACAAGTGAAACGGCGCCGAGGGAAATCTATTCTGTAAGATTGATAACATGTACATACACAGGAAATTCGTTTGCAAGAAATTCTTCGTGCGTGTACATCAAACGCAATCTCGAGAAGAGGGAAAAGGCAGAAAAAAACACACGCAAAACTTAATGCCTTAACTGCTTTACATTTTATTCCTATTGACATTACATGGTTCTCTCATCTCCACCCTCTCTGTAGCTGAATTATCTGGAGGACATCCCATACAGAGTGAACGGGTTCACTCACTGTTCATCCATACTTCCCGAAGAAGTCGATATCTTATGGCATTTATGCTTCCACTTTTGTTTGATATCCAAGTAGGATTTACAGAGGACGGAGATGGCTGGGAAAAGTCAAGCTGGATAGATTTCAACGGTGAATCTAATTCATCGAGCTCATCGTCGCTCGTCTGGGATTTCTTGAGTAGCGAGGATCCACTTCGTGTCAGTAAAGGATGGATACCACTTTCACCTGAGAAGCCGGCAACACAAGAAGCTGATGGTGGCTCATATACAACTGGTGCTGCAGCACATGGGAAGGTCATAATGGAATCTTCCTCAGCATCGAAAGAATCCTGAGAGTTCAATATAATGCACCATACTGTCATGAATCAATAATTCCACTACAACCAATGCCTAGTACGATCAAAATGGTAAAAGGAATGTGACAAGGGAGAGATGGAAAAAAATGATATAAAAATGAAGATTCTTTATAGATAAATCTACCCCGGAATTTAAGGCCTCAAGCACAACTCCAGGAATTGGGTCAGGACAAAACTCATCAGGGATGAAACAGTTGAGAACCCTTCTTATCATCGGAGGACCAAATGTTGGACAGACCTAGGGCCACAAGCAAAACCTCGTGAATAAATAGAACATGGTGCATTGACATATAATGTTCAAAGGTACAGGCTAAACCTCTTTCCTGATTGTTCGACTTAATAGCATATCCTTTGGAAGCATCATAAGATCACTCAGTGCATTGAGAAGATGGAAAGACTTTGACGTCATATCAGGTGATCTTTGCTCATCATCATCATCAGTTTCTGAGCCACTCTCATTTCCAGGCACTTCATCATCATCAATGCCAAAGAGATCGGTAAGCCATCTAGACCAATGTCCAATCTGTTATATATACAACAGATGAATTAATAAGATGGTTCAAGGTGCCAATGAACCTCCATGGCAAAGAATCTTGAAACATAACCAATACCCTGGTGGCAGCTAGTATCAATGTAGATTCCTCGAGCAAAGCTGATTTCACGTATCATACGCATAAAGTAAAGCGACAAATATTTACACTAGTTATTTGAATTTGAGCATTATGAGTGAGAAAGAAATTAGTAGTATGCTCACCGCATTTTTCAGTTGTGCACCAGCACCAAAGCTAGCTTTCCCTGCTGGAATAGGAAGCACATCAGGATCACTGATGGGGTCTGCCACAGGATCTGTTGGGATTTCATCAGCTGATTCTCGAAGAATTGCGTTGAACATAGCGACGTCTAATCGAGCAATCAATTGCTCCATTATCTGATCATGAGCCAGTGTACATCATAATTGAGCAGAAGTCAAAATCTAATTGAGATGTAGATTGCTTATTTGTCTAGTAATCAACACCAGATAGCCACAGAATGCAATTTAAGAAACAAAGGAACTGTTGCATACATCCAATGTTTAAAAGCACTGAAAACTAAAATTATTCGGACAAAGACAAGGAAAAGAGACTCCATCATCATTAGAATAAACAACTCTCGAGTTCAGGATTACCAGTCTAGAAAGAAGGGGCAAGCATCCACAATCATGTCCTCCAGCACGTACAGGACATATCCTTTCACATGCATCTCTGAAAGCCTTTTTCCAGAGTTCCAAAGAAAAACTTCCCTGCTGATGCTCACTTGAACTCGATGTTGTTCGGTGCAACTTGCTAGAGTCAGAATCCGTACTTCTATTAATTGATTTGGCAGCACCAGACTGCATGTGAGGGGTAAAAGTCTGGAAAAAATAAGAAAGAAGCAACTGGTTGATTATTCAGATCAAAGCCAGTAATTATACAAGTCCCAATTGATAACATAACATCCAAGCACTTTAATAAGGGTAACTACTGTTGGACACTCATTATCCAGGTTGTCACTCTAAACTTCACAGAATTTGACAAGCAACCCTGAAGAATGAAGTAAAGAGAATACCTGCCACCATATGGACTCAATGATTCGGGAAAATATCCACATTTCAACCTTTTCTAAAGCAGCTACAAATGCTAGAGGGTTGTCCCAGTCACCAAAGATTTGCTCTGCACCACTTCTCATACCTCTTGTGGGAAAGGACTCCCATTTAAGCGGCAATGCTTTCTTCTTTCCGTACCTGTCCTTCACTGTTTCAGTGACAGGTCTAACATTAATAGGTAGCTGACTGGCCACAAGAGACTTTCTCATTATTATTCTAAGCACAATTGAATTTGAAAGCCAGAAAGTTAATCTGTACACCAAAAAAAAGTAATATCAGGAATGTTAGATAAGATGAAACTAAAGGCAAAAAGGAAGGAATAAAAAGACATGACTCTATGCTTGCAATCAGAAAAGGACACCATATTTTAGCAGTTTTCAAAGAGTCGGTCACTAGTCGATCAACTTAACCGTAATCATCTAATATATTATTTAATGATCATATCACATGTTTGACTGCATTCACCTATATTTGTCAACTCATACTCCAGAAAGTAGAAAAAGAAAGATAAGGGTGAAATGCCCAATCATACCTCGGAACATCATTTCCACATGCCTTAGCAACCAAAACTAATCCAGATACAATACTTTTAGCAGCAATCCCTCTCCTCGAATTCGGATTCTGTCTGCGAGCATGAAAATAAAGTCTTGAGAGGCGTCGAGCTGGTGCGTGGACTTTAGTCGTGGAGCTTCCATGTTCTGCAACCACAGAGTAAAGGCTAATCTCAATAGCAGCAGCCTCCCTCAACTCACCTTCTAGATTTTTAATTCTATTTTCCAGATGCTGTACAACACTGTCTGAAAGCAGGTTTTTTGTTTCCATCGTGTGCAACCTAGTGTCTTTATGCTCACTGCTTCGGACTGATCCATTTCTCCTGTTTGAGTCAGGAGATGATCGAACTGACTTTACTTGCTTTGACCTGTCACTGGTTGACAAATCACTAAAAAAAGCAGTATTTTCCTCGGACCCAGAAACCTGACCATTTTCAAACAATTTTACTTGCTTCTGGACATCAATTTGAGAAGAGCCAATCAATGGTCCATCGTCAATTTGCTGCTCTTTTTCATAACCAATTCTTTTGATCGCATAATCTTGATTATTTTCTCTGGTTTCATTTCCTGCGGGACCATTTTGGCCTTGGGTAGAGTTAGTTCGTTCACCCTCATGCATGTCTCCTTGTGAAGGTGAAGCATCCACATCGGCATGACTGTGGTTAAGAGTGGAATCCAACGTAATATTGGTTCTGTTATCTAAATCTGCAACGTTTTCTTGGGCAATAGAACTGGTAAAAACGCCTTCATCAGAACTTGGCTGTTGCGCCTCATCCCGGCCACCATCCACAGTATTTTCTGGAATAATGCCGACTCCTGTGTCATTTTCATCATCTTCTGTGTTTGAGCTCTGTTTTTGCACCTTCGCTTCTGCAGCTAATGGCTGCAAACTTCGAGAAATAATTTTCTTTGAAATCCAAGCAAGGTCAGAAGATAAATCTATCGAAGATGAACGGGATGAATTTCCGGTCGAACTCACATTAGCTTCACTCACTTGCTTTTCATCTAATTTCTCAACAAAACAATCAGGGGAATTATCATTGTTTGCCTCTGGAGCACTACCATTCTCAGCAACTGCCATGTCCTGCAATCCATAGCCATCTCGCCATCAAATCATCATATGCAATTTACCAACTAAAGGACAATGAGTGTTACTTCAACCGACTTACACTACTTATAGCACACCTATGATATTTGTACTAGAGCAGATTTCTAATATAAACAAAACAGAATGAATATATAAAAAGTGTTGCAGCAATAATAAGGTATCTTACCTCTTTATGTTGAGGTGATAAACTCCCATTAGATTCAGCTGCCGAAGAAGTAATGGCCTGAGATGAGTGCGAAGAAACATCATCATCAGTTGTATATGACGCAACCTCGGCTTCTTCTGCATATTCTTCCCTCATTAACGTAGAAACACATTCAACATGATTTCTGTCCATTGAGGCTTCTGTCATCAAGCTGTCTTTCGAAGAGGAGCTCGTGCGGCTCTTCTCAAATGGCTGGATTTGAAGGAAAAGAAGTGGCTGAATTGTGTTCCTATATGTCCGTTTACAGTTGATGGGAACACTAATACTCAAACTCTCTTTAAGAATTCCATAATCTGCCAAGTCCAGAACAGCTGTTGCCAGTAGCTGACCTTTCACCGTCTTGTCCCGCCGTGGTTCATAAAGACTGAACTCGATGCAATTCTTTTGAAACGTATCTCCATCGCCTCCTTTGGCAGACATCTCCCGCGACAGTGAAAAATGAAGCTTGAAAGACTCGTTGAATTGAATCCTCCCATCACCAACATCACCACCAGTATCAAGAAAAGGGACAACTTGATTGGTCAAGCCAGAATTCCTCTCACCATGCTCCCATTGAATCAGAACACCACGAAGATTTCTCAGTGACTGAGATGGTGGCCAGGGCTTAATCTCCTGGATGTGGATTATATAATCAAGCTGAACCGAAGGGCCTTTCCGGGTGTTGGTCCTCAGACCTAGAACCATGGTTACACAAGCACACCTATTTGCTCCTCAGTCGGAACAATGTGCCTGAACGGATAAATTAAAAAAAAAGACTCACTCAATAAACAAATCATAACAACAATGATTGGTTACACTTTAACAAGATTGAATCTTTTTCTTTTGTTCAGATAATGCACATGCATTGCCACACAGAGACATGACTCCAGAAAAAAAAAAACCATTCAGTGCATTGAAGACATTTTCCAGGAAGAAATAAAGAATGAGAAGTTGAAAGAATAATAATTGCACATGCAGATTTAGGTTCATTAAGCTCTGGGAAATCATAAATGCACTTCCATAGTAACCACAAACTTTGTTGCCTATAACTGAATATAGTTCAGTATTCACATGACACTGTCCGCAAACAACTTCACAAAGCCACTTCAAGACTTGTGAAAAAGGAAATTCAGGAAGAATAATAAAAACAAAATACAAATCACTCCATTCACCGCCAAATTAAAGCTCTGTAATCAGCTGGAACAAGAAAATCTCTCTTCTCTATCAAACAAATCAAGCTTATTCGAGATAATGAGATAAACCCAGATCCAGATACCACAAAGCAAGCACAATGAGCTTAATATGATTAGCTTAGATGACACAAAGAGATAAAGAAAATAAATATACTAGTCGTACAATGCAGTATGAATAAAGATATGAATGCGTCATATTTACGGCACATATGTGAGAAGATAATTAAGGCCGCTAACAGAGCTTAATGGAAGTGGGTGGGGAAGAGGGAGCCAAAACGATGCGTTGAAGGAGATGTGAAGAGAGAGGAAGAAAGAAGGTGCAGCGGCCAGCAGGTCGAACAAATGATCTGAGAATGAGATGTCTTTTTCGATGGCAAATATCATAATTGGCCAGTAGTTATTATTACTATGTAATAGCGAAATAAAATAAAATATGTAGTCCGTGCTAATTTATCTTTCCTTGTCAAATTAATTAATTTCTTTGACAAACAAAAAAATAAGAAATCTTCATTTGGTCCCAAAAATATAAACAAATTCAAAAAACAAAATAGGTTCTAGTCAATATCATTTATTAAAATTAAACTTTCATTTACTAATTTGTTGAACACAACAAACTAATCTGAGATGGTTTTATTGGTTTCATGAGTCAATTTTAAGATATGGATCTTTAAATTTACCTAATTTTCATATCAAAATGATTAATTGCAATTACAAAGATGGATCGAGACACGAAGAACTCTTATTTTTTATAGCCAAAAATATTACTTCTAACAAAAAATATAAACTTTGCCGAAACGTCCTCCAGACAGACCAACCATGAAAAGCGCTACATTTGATGTCAATAGTATTACCCGTTTATTCCAAAAATATTACATTTTCGAACCATCTCACGAATACAAATCATGTCTACAATATAACTAATTTTAATTTTAATATACTCTAACTATTCTTATAGTTATCTATCTTAATTTTATTTTATTTTCTCTTTTCAATCAATTTTAAAATTAATAACGTTCATTCTATTATTTTAAAAAGAAAAAACTTATTCATTTCTCGTTCTTTTTTTTCCTACTGGCCAGTCAGTCAGTAGGCTCTTTAATTAATCTCGCGCTGACGTTGAATGTTTGCTCTTGATTTTGATTTGGTGAAAGGGAGCGACTGTCGGTGTTCTTTTTTTATTTCATTTTAATTTATTTTACAGGCTGAACTGATCTTTAGGAGTGTAATAATTAAGTGATGAATCCACCTATCAAGTCGTGGGGACTGCATTTACAAATAGCCCATGTCGGATTCGAAAAGCAAAAGTACAAATCCAATATATCATGTTTTAAATGACTGTTTACTACTAACGGAGAACAAATAAAAAATCTGTCGGCTGTAAAATAGGACGAGTTGTCAAAGTTAAACGGTCGTCGGGTTCCATGTGATTGTTTAAAAATACACATATCTACATGTGGGAAAGATAACGAAAGCATCGATATGTCATGTTTTTCGAATCAAATTTTACCGAAAATATTGAAAATTTTTGGATACTGAAATTTTCGATATGACATGACGTCGTACCGAAGATTTCGGCAACGGTATCGATATAGAATTTTTAAAATTCGGTAATTTCGGTATATATCGATATATATTTATATATATATTTATTTATTTATATTTTATTTTATTTTTCAAATTCAAAAATATTATATGATGTTAGTATCATTTTTTTTCAATATCGTATTTGTTGGTAAGATATACGATTTAATTTGAAAAAATCGATAATAGTATCGAATCAAACCTACACATATCCCCTAGATCTGTTTCTTTAACAACACGACTTTAGTTGAAATTTTTAAGACCCAAACAGAATTTAATTCTTGCGACGAATAACAAAAAAAAAGCAATTATTGCACCAGCAAGAGTGAAATGGTGGTTGCCATGTCTCCATCAAGATTTTTGGATGCGAGTGTGCTGTAAAGAATCGATCAACATGCCCCACAATTCATTCTGGCAAATCTGGAAAACAGCTGGCTTTCTCAAACTTCCACAGCTTTCTTACCACAAAAGAAACGATAAAAAAGTAGAGGGTGTGAAGATATATGTACAAAGTTCGTGTGATGACATTGACAGCATCTGCCATTTCAGTCACCTCGTAAAGGTTCCACACTATATAAAAACCAAGACCAGCGAAGCTCATCTTGACTGGAGCTCTGTTTGTGATGTATCTGATTTCTGGTCTGCATCAGCTGTGGCCTGGACCTGAGCAGCGTATTGCAAGTTCCAGAGGACGTCTTCAAACGACGGAAGGCTAGAGGATTCAGGCGATATACATTTGTTCGTGATAGAGATGACAATGGACAAGGACTCTTGCGAACTAGTCGTTAACACCACCGGATCAACTATTTTCCGCCTGTAATCTTGGCTGCTGAAGGATGCCTGCCATTTTCATTTGATTGAAATAAGACTACTGATGTGCATATATGGGAATCACATTTTAGAAGATTGCGGCGCAATACCATTTCATTCACAAGAAATTCTTCTCCCTTTTCACTAACCACAGGGCCCACCAGGGTCTCGAGCATGACAAATCCGAAGCTGTAAACATCATCCTCTAGCTTTGCCTCATGCCTGGAAACAAGGAATTTTTTAAAACAAACTGAATTGATAGTTTGTTGTCATCAACATGTTTCTTAGATGGAAAAAAGATATAAAGGGAACCATTTCTTTTACCTTGGTTTGAATCCATGGCCCTTTGCCTACAACCAGAAACGTGAAACTGTTTAGATGCAGCTCATGCAATATCATCCAAATTATGGTCTAAATATTAAATAGAGCATACTTCCATGTTTTCCATTTCATCTGCAATAATGGACATCCCATAGTCACTCAGCTTTGCTATCCCATGCTCATCAAGCAGTACATTATTTGTCTTCAGCCGGTTACTGAAGCAGGGGGGAATAACACCTGTATGCAAGAAATGAACAGCCTTGGCGACACCGATCAGCACCGCCAATCTGTCCGACCACTTTTGTACCTTTTCGGGACATGTTTCTGTGAAAGATCATGGTACAATTTAAGTTCAAAAGAGTTCAACACGGAGTTTGCATCCTCCTTATAGAATTAGACGAAGGATTCCTTGATAACTTAAGACCTAGAGTGATTCCAGTACCTGAAAGAAGAGAACGAAAGTTTCCACCGGGAACAAATTCATACACAAGGAACAATCTATCTGTTGCTGAATCACCTTGCAATCTACCATCTATACAATGACCTAGAAGGCCAACTAGGTGCGGGTGTGAGAGTTTTGAGAGCAAATCCAGCTGCTGTTTCAGGTTCCTATTTGAGTATTTTCTCTGTAAAGCCAAACATCGTACTGCAATGAGGGTGCCATTTTCTAACCTTCCCTTGTAAACCTGAAGAAATGGAAGGAGAGAATGCTAAGAAACGTATGTTCCAACCAAGTTGCAGGCTTACTTTGTATAAACTTGCTCCATTTTTCTATCTATCAACACCAGAAAATGATGAGAAATTCAATGTGAATTTTCGTAACAGTTCCACGCAGTGAAATTGAGTTTGAATTAAGTATCATGCTACTTTAACGGGCATTTAGATTTGTTTATTAGTTCCCTGTACTTTAAGCCAAGATCAGATAAACTTTCATGCACTTACGATCATTACATAGCATCAAACAGAAAAGCTGAATGTACCCATGATCATTGATGTATGACATTACCAACATTTTCAGTAACACGTGCCAGAAAAAAACCAAAAACAGCCAAATAAAAAGTAATATATTGCTTAAACATAAGAGTTTCTCTACGTTTCTGCTAAAAGAATCCTTGAAACATGGTTCCAACCAGACAAAAATGATGTCACAACAACAATTCCTCACCGTTCTCTCAATTCGTATTCATTAAAGACTTCAATGCCCACATGGGCAGTGAGAGTCCATGGCAATGTTTGTAAGATACCTTTCCAGTGGAGCCCTCGCCCAATAAAACTGCTTGATGAAAACCATTTGTGGCTTCTTCCAATTCTTCAACAGAAAACACATTATAAGACGGAGAATTTTGTGCCCCCAGTTTTGTTGCATGAGAAATGATCCCTGAAGCACAGTAAAACGAAAAAGGTGGCTGAACCGAAATAATCCACGATGAGCTCTCTCTCACAAAATTGACAGAAACAAAACCAAAGGAACGGTGTAGCTCAGGGAGACACCTCCAATACCTCAAGTAGTCAAGTAAATGGACATGCTAAATATAACTGAAAAATAGAATACAAGGCGAAACTTATTTTATTCTGAACTTACTGGCATTTACTAGAAGTTCAGGGGAAATCCCAGATGGTGGATCATCTTGAACGGCCTTAGCTGGAATATGTTGACCTACTGTCCCCTGTTCGCGCCCCTGTCGTTTACAGAAACAGAGAAGCCCAACAGCCAAGAATGTCAGCACAATAATAACCACACCCCCGATGACACCAACCAGCAGAGCTATTTCCTTCACTGTGGATTTTGTTTTTCTTTTATCCATTTCTTTACAGTATGCTGCGGGATGCTGATTCCTGGAGCCAATGGAGAAGCAATTTCCACTAATTTTAACTACTCTATTATCTGCCGTGCTTAAGCAACTAGGGAGTAGTCCCATGAATCTGTTATCAGAAAGATCAACCAGACTAAGTGCTTCGCCACACTTGAGATCCTCCTGAAGGGAACCACCAAGAATGTTTGATGATAAATTCAAGTAACTGATATTTGGTAAAGAGAACAATGTTGCAGGAGGGGTTCCACTCAGAAAATTTTTCGACAGATCAAGATGCTGAAGTTCACTCAACGTACCAAATTGTTCGTGAATTAGACCCGAAAATGAGTTATTGCTCAGAAACACATTGGCCAGTCCTGCTGGCACAACAGGCAGCTCAGAATCAAAATTGTTCTCTCTCAAATCAAGCAACTGCAAATTAGACAAGCCCGTCAAATCAGGCAACTTCCCAGAAAGTAAATTGTGAGATAAAACAAGTTCAGACAGTGTCGTTAGTTTGGAAACCGATGAAGGAAGAGGACCCTTTAGCCTGTTGTTCTTCAAGCTTAGTCTTGAGAGATTTGTCAATGAATCCAACCACTCGGGAACTGTATCGTTGAAAAAGTTCCCATCCAATGTAAACGTCTGAAGATTCACCAATCGAGACATCCTTGGAGGAATGGAACCGAATATAAAATTTGAACTCAAATCCAAAACTTCGAGTGAATTTAACCTGTACAATTTATCCGGTAGAGGTCCCCAGATGCCTAATGACACTAAGCTAACCACCCTTAAGCTAAGCAACCTAGTCAATGTTACCACAAAGGAATCGATAGAGAAACCCTGAGACAAGGTCTGATTCGGTATAGCGAATCCATTAAATTCACCGACCTTCGCAGGCTTATCTCCCATTATTCTGAGTTCTGTGACAGAGTCATTCTCACACTTGATGCTCATCTGTGGTGGGGATGCAAAGTTACACAAATCACCATTGAAATTTTCCCATACATTTAAAAACGTCGGATACTCCAAATGCTTCCGTAACTGGAGTAGGACTTGTGTTTCATAGCTTTCCAACTGAAAAGTGCTTGACGTGAAAAAGATCCACGAAAGAAGCACCGCAACAAAAAATCTTGAAGAACCCATCTCCAAATTCTACCCTAACAAGCTTCAAACATCAACCAGCTAATAGAGAAACAGAAACAGACCCACGCATTATTGCCTTCCCATAAACGGCGTGATTGACAAGTTCTTGAATGAACACTCGAAATGAACACCATTTGCACCGTATTTAAGAACGCAATATGACAAGATACGAAAGGCAACCACACATGGAAAGTTCAATCAAATGCACCAATCGGCAATCACCAATGGAGGAAAATCATAAAAGAATAATGATAAGCTTGTCAAGAAACGACATAACACGCCGAAAGAAACAAGCTTAACTGGCCCTTTAGAAATTTTGTTCTTTTATTATTATCAACAGAAGCAGCGGAAAAAAATGGACGACGATAATTATAGCAAAATCCTTAGATTGGTTCGCAACATTTAGAATTTTGGATTAATAGATGAGTAAAGAAAGCAAAAATGTTTGGCCAAGTAGGAATTAAAAGAAGAGTGCATTAATTGTGGAGGCAGTTGAACAGATATCAGCATTTACTCCCTCGTCCATTCAAGAAGATTAAAGTTTTGCGCTATAGAAATGGCAAATGTTTGGCTTTCTAGTATGGTCTGGGATGTGGGCATTAATGGGGTCTGCTTCTTTCACATAACTCAAGAAGAAATTAACGGCATTGTTCAACACTCTGAGCTTAGTGATTACTATATATTAATTTCGCAAATTAAAGTTGTCCCTTCAGCAAGGTGAGTGAATGCTAAGTCCGATCCCCTCAACATTTTGGGTCCATCTTTCGATGTTCATATAGACATTTGTGTTAAAAAATGGGTAGTTAGCATATATTCACCCTTTTTGCAACTATTTGTACTTTGGCCCACGTGACCCTCGGCTGGCAATAAAGCCCAGAGAGAAACAAAAGAAAACCTCGAACAAGACATGGGGATGCTAGAAAATTGAAGCGTTAGTTGGGAACATATTTAACTCTGGAAATGGGATTATATATTTGTATTTTGGGCTTCGATCTAATCCAACATACACAGGAGACGGTGGAGATCCACGTGAACGCAGAGGGAAAAACCCGTCGTTTTCCAACCACCGTGCCGCCATCCCAATGCAAATGTTTCATATAATATACACTGTCGTGCACTGAATTATTATTATTATTTTATATGTACAGAATGGTAATCTGAAAAACAAAGCTGGATTCTGAAATTTTCTATATTTCAAAATTCTGCTAGCTCTGGAAGAGTATGAATCACACAATTTACAGTCGAGCAACATGATGCATACATATTAATAATGATTTTAATTAGATCAAGATTGGTATTACATGAGAAGCCAAATATTAGCACAGAACTAGCTAGCTAGAGCCCGCGACTTTAATCTATAAGGATTACCAAATGAGCATGGCAGTAAACGCAGATATATATATATATCTTTTAGCTGTGATCATGCATGTCGAAAATAAGTAAGTCAGGCGAGCTGCATCTCTTCCAGTCGAAACCTTTCTTGCACATTAGAGATATACCGCGCCGCCTTCGAGTCAACCCCGTCATCTTCCACACACAGGGCCTGGAAATTCTCCATCCTGCCGGCTCTGTCGGGCACCACGTATGCAACCTTGGGCTGATGGTAAACCTGCTCCTGGTTCACGATAACCAAGTCCATGGTCGAATCCTTAGGCTCAACGGAGGCTAGCTTGTTCCTCTTGCCGTTGTGTGGGTGCACTGCGGTGCTGGAGGGCTTCGTCCCTCGATTATATAAAGACCTGACCAGCTTTGATTTGGTAAATAATCCCCTGCGTTTGGACTCCATTCTCGATTCTTGATCGAGTATATATGTGTATATGTGGCTTGGTAGATTTGGAAGAGATGATTTGCGAGCTACCTGGTGCTTCTTCACCGAGTGAAGCAGCTCTACATTAATATAGCAGTGGAGTTAACGTAGGAGATAGATTCAAGTCAGACAGTACTATTGAAGTTTATAGAGGGGCCTCTTTCATCAGTGCCCATATAGGACACTTGAGTACACTAGGGTATATTAAATAGTGGGCATACTATAAGTTGGAATATTTAAGGGCAATGGTCTTTTATTGTCCTATATGGACTGGAGTGTTGAAAGTTCAAAATTGCAGAAGTTAGATTAAAAATTAATAACATAGATTACCATCATAAAAATAAACAAGACAGATATTCGACAAAATGTAGTTTCCAAAATTTAGATATTTAAAAATAAAATTACATATGCCGTGTATTGATATTCTTTTCTAATAATATAATATATGGGGAATTTGTGTGTAAAATTAACATCGGAGAAAAACTGTTTCTAAAAAAAAAATGTTAATTTCCAAAATTCAATGTATAAATTTTCCCTCATTTTAACTACGTAACTTATTTGTTTATTTATGTGTATATCTACTTTCTGTACTTATAATACTAGGTATGTATCTGGAACCAATGTAATAACTAACAGTTTTATTAGCAATATGGATAGGCCCTTTACGCCAATCAATGAGTTTGAAAGAACTTCAAGCTAAGATACGATTCAATAATTTGTTGGGATCTTTTGGACTTTTTAT
The DNA here is from genome assembly GCA_001598015.1 of Dorcoceras hygrometricum. Lineage (NCBI taxonomy): Eukaryota > Viridiplantae > Streptophyta > Magnoliopsida > Lamiales > Gesneriaceae > Dorcoceras > Dorcoceras hygrometricum. The sequence continues at coordinate 402,915 of KQ999307.1, read as the reverse complement.
TTGCTTTATGAGATATGGGGGAATAAATATACTCCTTCATGACTTGGTTTAGCAATAGAATAGTATATTGAATGTCCTTTTCTTGTTGGCGTGTGCATACAAATATAATACGATTATAACCCTACTTAACTACGATATTTGTTTTTCCCATATCATCTGAGACATACGTCAATATGACAAACTAATATATATATATATATATATACATTGGGAAAAATGTCAATTTTGTCTTCTATCTTTAACTGTTTTCTCCTTTAGTCTTATAACTAGTCAAATTTCGGTATTGATCCTTTAACTTTTAACTTTTACCTATTTTAATCTGATTTTACTGAATTAATCATTTTTTGACACTTAATTGCTGATTAGGCGAAATTAGTTTGATGACATGGCAAGAAAATTTGGGAATTTTTTAACTTAATATAATATTATCCTACTTGGAATGACACATCATTAGACAAAAAATATAAACTATAAACAAATACTTAAAAAATACGATTAAAAATATCAATCTCTTCTTGCTAAATTAATCTAAAAAACTACCAATTAATATTTATTTTATCTTATTGTGTTATTCAATTTAAGCTCTCAGATAAAGATCAATATTAAACCGACACTGATCAGATCCTTAAATGATTTTAAAGAAAATAAAAAGCTTCACCATTCAGATTGAAAGAGCTTAACAGAGTTCTCGTCTTTACCTCCGAGGAGAAAGATTCACAAATAACACAACATTTGGCTAATATGATTAACACAAAATAAATATTAATTAGTAGTTTATAGTTTATATTTTTTTGTCCAATGATGTGTCTTTTTAACTAGGATGGTGTTATAATAAATTCAAAAATCCCAAAATTTCTTGCCATGTCATGAAACTAGTTTCGCCTAGTCAGCAATTTAATGTCAAAATTGGTCAATTCAGTAAAATCGGATAAAATAGGTAAAAGTTGAAAGTTAAATGATTAATACTGAAGTTTGACTAGTTAAAGGACTAAAGAGAAAACAGTTAAATATAGAAGACCAAAATGACCTTTTTTTCCTAGACACATATATATGAAGATGGTATTGTGTGCACCCATTGTGAAGATCTTTGTGGCCATCCAGGTAAAACCCAATGTCGTGTTTTTTTCATGTGGTACACCCACGTAAAACACGGTATCGGGTTTTACCTAGGTGTCCACGAAGGTGCTCACACAGGGTGCCACAGTATCAAATCATCTTACATCAACCAAACAATATTAAATTTTAACAAGGATCGAAAATCGATTGGTTTAATTTAAAAGACATGGAAAAACCTACCTCACGAATCTATTTGACAAACCAAGTCCATGGGACCAAAACGTGCCTAACATACACTTACATGTGAGTATTTATTACTGGTTGATATAATTAGCAATACCCATGGACTGTTGGAATAGATAACATCGAATTGGAATACGTGAAGTTCAATATTTAAGTGCCTAATGATGCTTCATCATTGCTCAATTATGCTGGTGGATATGGAATAGTTATGAACTAACTAAATTGGATAAAAAAAATCGTACATTCGCAAGTTGGAATCTCTTAAAGCAATTTCCTTGATATTTCTTCTTGTCTCGATCTGTAGTTGTCAGAGAAAAGAAAAGGATAGAACAAATAAAATCAAGCTAGCCAAACTTAAATTGCAAGAGATAGATATATGGATAGGAAGCGAGTCGTTTTCAGTGGATCGATTCCACCATATTGTTAATTAACTTAGGATCATAAATTTCAAATTAGGGCAGCATCCATATTTGTTATGATTCAATGTAAGGAATGGGAGTGTCATTAATTTCAAAAGAGGTTCTTTTTGACGAGTCATTTGTGATTTGTGCATGTTGGCTGGCGCTATGGTATCTTTCAAGGATAACATGAAACTTATTCTTAAATATTGAGTGTACCCGATTCTACCATTTAATCTAGCTCCCACTTCTTTTATGTGAATTTAATGTATATGCAATACATCTGAATGATATATATATAGAGGAATGTTATCCTCCCCAATAGGTGTGAAGTATAATATCCTATATATATATATATATATCCAACAGGTAAGGAGCATATATCCTCATTTGCATACGTGTCACACTGTAGTGGATGAATGGATTTTGAGTTAACGTAGTAACGGAAAGAGTAATATATAATAGGAATAATTTGGAAGCTGGCAAATTTCTTTTCCATTGCGTATGTTTGGTAATAGTTAAATAAATGGATATGTAATGTACCTAGTAATTCTTTGATTTATTCCTCTCTTCCAAAAAAAAATTGTAAATTAGCAAAAAGGGGAAACGAATCGCATGATATAGGTCCCGATGTTGGCTCCATTTGTGTGAAAAGACCAACAGAATCTTACAACCTTTTTCAATATTTCTTCTAACAGCATCGGAGCAAAAGGGACTTTTAGCCAGGTGAATTTATGTAAATTGACGAACCCCTACAATGTGTCCATTTTGCACCTCTCGTGCATGTATATGTGTTTGCACCAAAATATATGAAAAGGTCCAAAATATGAGAGCCCAAACTCACAGCAAAAACCCGACCTAAGTTGAATCAAAAAAGAAGCGGCGGATTGGTTGAAGCGACGCGCGACGTGGCCAATGTGTAGATCGTGGAGTTGGAGAACTCCCCTATGATGACATAAAAGAAACGATAGTAAAACAAGAAAGAAGCACTCAACATTCAGCAATGAATCTACAAAAAAGCTCCGCAATTATTCACTCAAAATTCCAAAAGTTTCTATTTGGGATTTCCAGTATTCAAGTTTAACTTTTAGTATTAGTGTTATATTTCAAGTTTATTGTATATTCCTACGTTTGTTGAAAGCACAAATCATGTCATTGGTTTACTTCCATAATTCGTAGTTTATTTGTTTATTTTTGGCGTCATATTAGTTTAGAAGATTAGAACCAACAGCCAAATTTACTTTTCATTGTCATCTGATTTATTAGAAGTTAGATTTTTATATTTTTATGCAATCTGGTCCTTGAAGCACCTGACAAGTCCAGCAAATTGCGCAGCAGTACAAACAAAATTTGGCACGTCCGGTGGGACCGAGATATGTCGCCGAGAAGAAAGGAACCATCTGATAAGATCAAAGAAATTGACAGCATGCCAGAACTAGAAGAGCTCCAAGCTGTAGATGAGAACCAGCGAACAATATCTGTTCAAGGCATGGTAGACCGTACTGAAGGCCACTCTCATGGCCAGGCAGTGGCAAAACAACCTGCTGAACCATAGGTACATGCACCAGAGAAGAATGTTGCTGATATGGAAGAGGCTTCCAACGTAATGGCTGAGGATATTTTGGCTTACGTGAAAGCAGTGGTAAGTTACACCACGCAGTCCACAAACCAGAGGAATTTCCAACACAAAGAACCAGAACAAGTTGTGGGGAGTTCTAGAGAAGGTGAAGCTAACCGCTCTATTTCGACTCCCCCGAGTCAGAAAGATAGGTACACAACCCCTCATAGGAGAGAAGAAGCCATTTTTCAGAAAAACCCTTTGATTACTAGAGAACAGGGAAATGGGAATCCGAGACCTCCCCTACATCAATTGTATAACACAACTAACCAGCAAAATCAATCTGTTTGTATGAAGAGGGTGTCGGTTATGGGTTTCCCAGCGGTGAATGCTGGCGTCAATACTGGAAAGGGGCTTATCAAGCTCGGGGGACACAATACTATAATCATCCCCTCTAGCATAGGAACATGGGTAAGATAAATCTGAAAATGATAAGAGAAATCGTACAAGAATTGTATGGACCGGCTTTGAGAGTGATAGGTCGTCCTGAGTTTCACAAACCATATCCAGAGATGATAGACCATATTCTAGAGGTTATAGAATTCCAGACTTTAATCTGTTTTATGGGGAAGATAGACAATCACCAGCAGAGCACATTGTCAGGTTCACAATAAAATGTGGGATGTTGGCAAATCTGGAAAATTCGCAAGTTTAAAGCTCGGGCTATTCTCTAATTCATTGACTGGTACTGCATTTACGTGGTACACACTATTGCCAAATAATTATGTACTCACCTGGCAAGACATGGAAAAGCAGTATCACAAGCGTACATGAGTAATAGTAGTACTGTGATGGGTGACCTTATGACAAGCTATCTGTATCAAGCTGCTGACGTCGCACCGTTTGATATGATTGGCTAGGTGACCATAACAACTTATTTACGTCAAGCTGTTGACGTTGTACAACTTGATCTTTTTGGTTATGTAGGCCGTAAAAAGAGTGACCTCATATCTTAACGGGTAATACTATTTTTGTTTATACAGGGCTGATAGTAAGAAAAATGCTAGATTGATCTTAAAATATAAATGACAACACAATAGTTACACACACCTCTCTAAAATTTGACAAACAAGATTTATAAATTAATTAAATTATCATTTTACCATAAAGAGTTGTTTGCAAATCGAACTTTATTTTTAAATCTTTAGATAGAAAAAAGTAAAAAATTTAAATAAGAAATTAATAAATTCAACATACTGATGAGTGACGAAATATGGATGAAAGCTATCATCATCATCATCATCATCATCGACATTATTATTATTGTCGTTATTAAATACATTCAATCTACTTTTTTAATATTAAATTGCAAAGATTATATCATTTCATACAAATGCATAGATTATTTATTAATGTGCTAATACTAATATAAGTAAATTTATGCAAAGTAAAAGATGAAAAAATCAACTCATAAACAATATTGATGAATTTAATTATCATAACACTATTTTCATTTTTCTGATTTATTTTAAAATACCTGCATACTAAAACTCAAAAATAAATATATAGATAGTGGGCTTAAAACCCAAATAAGATTTTTTATACGTACCTCAGAAAACTGGTGCCCTCTAGTAAGGCGGCCCAAATTCAATTGGACAAAATGAAATTCTGCCTCTTCCCGATCTTCTTCTTCACTTCTTCTTCTTCTCCAAACTAAAAATCCTTACCTCAGCACTTCACCGCATCAACTTTAGCTTCCAATATAGCTTTGAATCATCACGGACAATGGCGTTGACCAATTTCCTGTTGACGGTGGCCGGAGTTAGCGCCGTGATTTTGCTCATGAGGAGTGATGTCAAACAATCAGCTTCTATATTCCGCCGCAACGTCCGCCACATCCGTAACTGGCTCGAAGAAGAATCTGCCACTGCCGCTAAGTATGTTCCTTAAAAATTCCATGTTCTGTTTTTTTTCTGCATCGAACATAGTTTCTCATTGTTTTCCGTTCACTTTCGTTTTGTTGTCTTACTTTTTTTAGGTTATCGTTCACTGGATGAATCCGTTTGTTTTAATTTTAAGCAATTATATGTGCTTTGGCTACTGCTTGATCGTTAGCAGATAACATACGAAAATGAGGGCTTGCTTATCTTTTTGTCTGATAAGGCCGTCCAAATATATTTGGTTTTTTGGTTACTGGATTGAAACATTGCCCGTTGCTGAAATGGTGATTAAATATATGGATAATTCCTTGATGAGCATTGTTCTTAGGAACATGGCCGATCTTCGTATTTTTGTAGCAGCTATCCCATTTTGTATTACCAAATATAAATATTGTTTGGGTGTGGCCATGACCCTTTAACGTTCATGCAGGGAAATGGAGAAACCAAAACCGAAGGAAATACCTGAGAAAGACATTCCCAAAGAGAACAAGCACTAGAGCTTCTTGATATCTAGGAGGCTGAGCGTGGTTGAATTTAGTCCATAAGAAAATTCTTGATCACATCTGTGTACATTTTATCTGAAAGTAATTGATCTTTTGTTGCTCCTTCATGCATCTACTGCTTATAATGTATTTTGAAGGTGGAATTCTATTTGGAGTTATTAGTTACTATCTTCCTCAAGAATTTGGTGTACAGTTGTTGATTCTTGGAATTCTGATGCTACGCTGCTTCTCATGTTAGTCATGATGGATTGATGATTTACACATACTCCTCTTGGAATGAGTGATGTTAACGATGATTGTCATTTATAAAATCTGAGTGATGCAAGTTGTGCTCTGGTGTTTGCAGCTGCATCTTGTTGCAATTTATAGTAACGCAGGTAATTGTTGTTTGGTTTCAAGAAATGGACTGTATTTATTTACCGCAAAAAGTGTTTATATTCAGTTTACATGTAATCCATGTCATGTATCTAATTTTTGTTACGGCATCTTCTGTATCACCAAAGGGTTGGTGCCTCTTCTGTTTATTTTTTTATTAAAGTCGTGTTAATCTGTGTTTCTGGTGTTGTGATATCACTAAGTTATTGTTGATACGTTTGTTTACACTGGACTGTTCTGCTGAGAAAAATGGTTAAATACTAACAGCCCATCTGGGTCTTACTTTAACAAAAAGATGAATCAGATCCTCACTTGCAGTGGTGCTATAGTGCATGTACTTTTCATGAATTTTACATATTACAATGTGATTTTTGTAACAGAAACCTGAGCTAAGCTGATTTATAGTTGGCGGAAATGGCGACGTTTGACTACAGTCTGGACTATTATCTCAGCCATGAACATCTGGGGCTACATGGAAATATCGAGAACGTATACTTATGTGTGAGTGTACATTAATATATGTATCTTGCTAGATGATATAAATAATTAGAAGGGTTGCAAAGTGGGATCAGCAAGGAGTATAAATGTGCATCTGATTGAGAATTTGTTCAAAACTGTCGTTATACTTTTGAACTGGATGCTGGTGCAGTCCTTCATAGGTTGTGACAACAATGCTCTCATCTGTTGGTAGCCTCTGCACTTGTTTCTTCACATTGCATCCTTGATGAGTACATCTATAGTAGCTTCTGCATGCAGCATAACATACTTATAACCATTACTAATTGCACTTAAAGTAGCTCTTTATCAAGTTCTATACTATAATAGTGCATAATTTGTCTTGAAAAATTACTGAATGAATTTTGTGAAATACCTGGGAAATTTGTTGTTTTTGACTACTTTTTGTCCATACTTTCTCCACCTATAGCCATCATCAAGTATGTCTACGCGACTTCGTGTTTGGAATGAAAACCTTGTCTTCTTAATTTTGCTTTTGATATTGTTCGTCGCCTTTAGAACTGATGAATATTTATCCTTGTGAACACCATTTGCATTCTCCCCAAGCTTCTCTTCATTTGAAGTATCCCATTCGGCCTGTCCTGTATTGGATAAATTAACCTCATGGAACCGCAAAAAATCACCCCAGTTTCCATTACTGTACGGTGACTCCGATGACAAGTGAGAGGAGCTTGTCATGTTGGGTGCAAGATATGAAGCTGATGAATCAAAAAGTATATTTTGGTATCGAATGGTAAATGTTCGACATGAATGTAAAATTGATTAACCGAATGTGAGCATATATATATGGAGGCATGGCGAAATGATATGGAGGAGCCAAGAAGGTTCATAGAAAGGTACTGACTGGCATGTTTCAAACATTCAATATTTTACCAATCGACGGAATCTGGAGCCTTGCCTCTTGGAATAGTCAATATAGAGTGCAGACTGGGGCGGCTTCAACATTAATCATCATTTTTTTTGAAGAAAAAGTTTTTAAAAGCAAATGGAATGAATATGAACAAGGGCTGCCACTGTACTGGAATGTTCGATGACTGTTGTTTGGTAAAAGTGGACTAGAAGGGATGATAAGAACCACAATTCTGCTGCATAGATTAGGCTCCGCAGCCCTGCCTTTTACTGATCTTGGCTTAATCAATGACTCGTACTTCTAGTTTACTACTATTTTTTTAAGAAGTTTCTTGTTTCCAGCTCAAACCTAAATTTTTTAACAAATGATCTAGCCAGTTTATTTTGAACTGTTGGATGTATTTTCTATAGACCTGAATCCAAATCAAAGTTCAAGGCAATTGCATGTGGTTTGGTTTCGTGAGAATCCTCACATAAAATCCTGTCTATACTACCACAAGATTTGGCAATAATAATTCACTTACCGGGCCTTAGAGGCACAGACGACTTGGTAAGATTTGGGATGATGTGTGAGTAATATTTTCGGTTTCACGGGTTCGATTTTTGTGTGGAGTATATTCCTCATTGAAATGTTGTAGGGTATGCTCTGTGAGTTAGTTCGTTATATAAGTTCTCTCTTTCAGGGGTCTTGCTTACTCGTACATATCTATCGATTTAAAATCTGTATGGGTCAAGGGACATCTGATCTATACATGTGGTTAACCCATTAATAGGTTAACCTTTTATAAGAATAATTCACTTACCGGTTACAAGTAAATCATGCTACGAGCATTTGAATATTTAGCTTTTGAAGTTATCTGACATACTTCATTGCAAAAGAACATAAAAGTGTAACAGTAGAAAAGAAAGTGGAACGACTACTTTTCTTAACGATCTCATCCCACTGATTACATTAACGAATGTCGAATTGTATTCAATGTCTTTTTCTTTTTTTTTAAAGAAAAACTTGATCAAGCAGTTTTCAAAATCGACCCAAATCAACACGTTTACTCCATTGTTTTATTATCCACCTTTTACTTTGCAGTGACTTTCGTTAATTCAATCATCCGAATGATTCTGTGTGCAAGAAAGCGATTTATCAGTCGTGAAATTCATGCCACTTGTACAACAAAGACTACGTCTCAGAGCACCTGCATTAGATGTTAAATATAGGTGTTATAACTCCATTTAAAAGTTCAAACCAATGAGGAGGTGTGTGTTATAACACAAAGGTTGCCACATATTTGAACGCGTTCAAATGTTTGAACGCGTTCAAGCGTGCGTAAGTAAACGCGTGGGTGGGCCAGAATTGTCTGGGCCACCATATTTTAATATTAAAAAAAAAAAGAAAGAAAAGAAGAAGGGAGCCGTTGGTCGAACGGTCACAAGGCATTTCATTAAAAAAATAAAAAAAAAACAAAAAACAAAATTTAAGAAGCCGTTGCTGGTATTAAAAAAAAATTTTTTTTTTACGTTTAACGGCTATAAAAAAAACTTACTATATATATCAATTCATATCCACTTCTTTTTCATCACAACACAATATTCAACACATTGCCACAACCCTCTTCTCATCAAAAATTTTCTGTTTGTTATCCTATTTATCATTCCAAATGGATGAAAATAATAGGAAATTCTTTAGAAATTTCATTAGTTACCACACAAACCCGGAAGAAAATGTATCATCTCAAAATTCGGAAATTCCTCCAAATCTTCAATATCCTGAATTTAGTTCTTCCACACCATATCTACCTCAAGTTCAACCTTATCCCTTTGTTCCAATGTATCCACGAGCTCCAAATGGATGAAAATAATAGGAGATTCTTTAGAAATTTCATTAGTTCTACACAAACCCCGGAAGAAAATTTATCATCTCAAAATTCGGAAATTCCTCCAAATCTTCAATATCCTGAATTTAGTTCTTCCACACCATATCTACCTCAAGTTCAACCTTATCCCTTTGTTCCAATGTATCCACGAGCTCCATATCCAATGCCTCCCCCCAATTATTGGCAAAATACGAATAACCCTTATCTCACACCGTCTCCTTATTATGGATATCATAATCCACAACCAAATGATTCGCCCATGGAAAAGGAGCCGGCAACTCCAACCTCTGTTCCCGAAACCCAACTTTCTGAGCGTGAAACCCCGATTGATCTTGAACATCTGGATAAAGTGGATGTAGGTGGTGAAGGAAAGAAGAAACGGTCAAACTGGAGTAAAACTGAGGATGAGGTCTTAGCGAGATCATTTGTCACTATTAGCGATGATCCCATAATCGGCAACGAGCAGAAGGCAGATGCTTTTTGGGGACGGGTGGCAAGCTACTACAACGAGAATCGTCCGAGGGGTTTTTCAAGAAGAAATGTAAGTGTCATACGATCACACTGGCATAATTCTATTCAGAAGAAGGTTTACCGTTTCAGTGAAGACTACAATAGCATTTACAGTGTGTATCGAAGTGGTTCCAGTGATGAAGATATTTTGGGACTTGCATATAAAAAATATCGTGCTGCAAATAATGGCACTGCATTTAATCTAGAGCATGTTTGGAGAATTGTAAAAGATCGTCCATCGTTTACTCCACAGTCTGGTGAGCACATGGTTCGCACTAAGAAGTCGAGGACCTCAGAGTCCGGGGCAAGCAACACCTCTTCCAACCAAAATGTAAGTATTGATCTAGATGCTGAAGATGAAGAAACACGTCCAATCGGTCAGAAGGCCGCAAAAAGAAAAGGAAAGAGCAAAGTTAAATCGGACATTCAAGGCATGACAGAGAACTTCAACACCATGCGTGAACAGTTTAATGAGTACAAACTTGTAAAGAAGACAGAATATGATCTGAATCAGAAACAACTCGAAGTTGAAGAGATTAAAGCAAAAGCTGCTTTAGCTAGATCCGAAGCTAAAAATCGTGCAATCATGCTGAGGGAGTATGAAATACTCAATAAGGATACTTCACAAATATCAGCGCAGCAGCTAATCATTCATGAACGCCTATGTGAGGACATTGGGGAGAGATGAATCTGTGATATATTTCTGCTTGCCCATTTTATTATTATTATTGTGTTTCAAAGTTTGTAATTTGAAGTTATTATT
>KQ999307.1:367642-391743 GCA_001598015.1 Dorcoceras hygrometricum | reverse complement strand
TCATACTAACACAAATGAAAGTTAAAGAATGTCATATAAATAAATAGCGAATATCATATATAAAGATTGTTTTATACAAGAGTCTATAAACCCACACGCCACAAGTTGGCTAGTTGGGCATCTACTCTAACAAAGGAGCCGGCAACTCCAACCTCTGTTCCCGAAACCCAACTTTCTGAGCGTGAAACCCCGATTGATCTTGAACATCCGGATAAGATGGATGTAGGTGGTGAAGGAAAGAAAAAACGGTCAAATTGGAGTAAAGTTGAGGATGAGGTCTTAGCGAGATCATTTGTCACTATTAGCGATGATCCCATAATCGGCAACGAGCAGAAGGCAGATGCTTTTTGGGGACGGGTGACAAGCTACTACAACGAGAATCGTCCGAGGGGTTTTTCAAGAAGAAATGTAAGTGTCATACGATCACACTGGCATAATTCTATTCAAAAGAAGGTTTACCGTTTCAATGAAGACTACAATAGCATTTACAGTGTGTATCGAAGTGGTTCCAGTGATGAAGATATTTTGCGACTTGCATATGAAAAATATCGTGCTGCAAATAATGGCACTGCATTTAATCTAGAGCATGTTTGGAGAATTGTAAAAGATCGTCCATCGTTTACTCCACAGTCTGGTGAGCACATGGTTCGCACTGATCAACACCATGCGTGAACAGTTTAATGAGTACAAACTTGTAAAGAAGGCAGATATGATCTGAAACAGAAACAACTCAAAGTTGAAGAAATTAAAGCAAAAGTTGTTTTAGCTAGATCCGAAGCTAAAAATCGTGCAATCATGCTGAGGGAGTATGAAATACTCAGCAAGGATACTTCACAAATGTCAGCGCAACAGCTAATCATTCATGAACGCCTATGTGAGGACATTAGGGAGAGATGGAATCTCTGATATATTTCTGCTTGCCAATTTTATTATTATTATTGTGTTTCAAAGTTTGTAATTTGAAGTTATTATTAATTATTGTAATTGTACTATCATTTTATAATTTCGATTTAGCCGTTGAACTAGCCGTTTCAAACCAGCCGTTGTAAAAATTAGCCGTTACAATCTTTATTTAATTATATATAATCATGTTTTAAATTAATGATATACAATAATTAAATACTTTTAATATATATTAAACTTAATATAATTATATATTGTAAATAAAGTAAAAATATATTTATTTAATATAAAATTGAAATGATAATGATTAGGTGGACAGTAGGACCCATAAATAATAAGTATTAATGTTAAAATGAGTGTGAGAGAAATAGAGTGTTAATATAATGTATATGTGGCATGTGGACCCCATGATTTATGCTGAGTTGACGGATATTATAACAACAACGGATGTTGATGACCTCAAGTAAACTTCTAAATCAGATATTTTTCCCGAGGAAAAGGATCGAAGAGTTATAGGGTCGAGCCTATAACATTTCCAAAACGTAGGAAAGGCTGCGCCACTTAAGCTAGAAAGCAGGTGGCATCGGACATTTAACATGCACAAATGTACATATCATGTTATTTTAGGTTGAGTTTGGTAAATGGACACACAATTATTGACCTCTAGAATATCAAGTTCAAATTGATTTGTAATTTTAAATAATTAATTAGACGGCTGCGTCCATCAACCTGTCCATCGCCAGTGATGATGACGATACAGATCCATCTATGAATTAAAATCTGGAATAATAAAAACCAGATATATATTATATATATATGCAACAATCCCATCTATGAATTAATATATGGAATAATAAAAACCATATGCAGTAATTTCGGTTCCTCGGCACAAGTTACATACTAAGTCACGATTTACATGCCACGTTACATGAAATCGAGCTCAAATAAATGGATGAAACTTATTATAGTAGACTATGAACTTCACATGTAGGATCGCATCCTAGGCATAACCAAAGACTGGGCACCATCGACGTATATAGTTGTGCCAGTCATGTACCTTGAGCCATCACTTATCAAATAAATAACAGTTGAAGCCAAGTCTTTCTCTACGTCAAGCCACCTATGCAAGGGCGTGGCTTCCTTCACCAATTTCTGAGCCCTTTCCTTCCCAACTGAAGTAGGGAACTCATCGTCAAGATGCAGGCCGCGAGCAATTGCATTTACTCTTATCTGATGCTTCCCAATCTCCATTGCTGATACCTGACCCATCATTTGTAAAGAAAATTTTTAATCATGTTGTACAATCTAACATTGAACTCGATTTAAGGTAGCAATATTGAGACAAACTTTAAAATGATATAGTTATCACCATCAATGAACACAAGGAAAACAACGAGTTGCGACCACCAGAATAAGCTACACTTACCCGCACCAACTGCTGTACTCCAGCCAAACATGAACCATATGCAGCCGCTCCTTGATATAACCCTCTTTCACCTCCAATTATCGACGTTAAGAATACGATTGATCCCCCCGATTTCTGATCACGCATTGTTTTACCCACGGCTTGTAATAGATACCATGCAGCCATAAGATTGATCTTGACGATATCTTTGTATTCATCTTCCGGCAAAGACAGAGGATCAAGCATCTTTCCTGTTTCACTCAAGTATTAAGTTAATACTCCTGTACTTTCTACAAGCACATGTGAGTACAATGTGTATATTTTGTTGCAGACAGTGTTCTTGATGAGATAATATTCGCGATGCCAAGACAACGAGGTGGCCTTCAATTAAGGGAGCTTCTTGCTTCGAGACTCCAAAAAGTCATGACTTCGGTATGTTAAAAACAAAGTGAGAACACATGTGTTTTGAACGTGTGCCATCGACTTCTTCACACCCATCTTCTTAGTTCCTCTGACCAGCGATTTCGTAAATGAAAACAATTAGGTTGGTCTAACTGGAATCCCATTGGACAAAGATCCCCAATCTCTAAGTGGTGGATACAAACGCAGGCTTGCTTTAGCAATTCAACTAGTGAGACTCTGTATTTTCTAAATTGTACTCGTCGCAGTTTTGTTATTCAGACTTGTTGGGTTTCTGTGAGCAGCCATTTTGTAGCTTTAGCTTATTGGAGTGAAGAGAAAAAAAGTATGATGCTCTCACCGTTATAGAAACTAGGAAGAATTCGATAACTGCAGCCTTCCCCCTCATGTTTGGAGGCTGTCTTAGCAGCTCCTAACCGTGACTGTTGTTTTTATGCAAAAAATGTAGCAGTAGCATTCCTTGCCAAGACCTGTTCCTATTAGGTTGTAATTTGTGCATGTTATCCTATTTTCCCCAGGTGCAAACTCCTGACCTATTGGTGTTGGACGAGCCTCTTGCTGGACTAGGTATGAAGATGAGCCTCTTTTTCTGATCCTTGAATAATACGTGTCTGTTGCATAATACCATATGTTGAGTGTACTATTTTCGTTTGTCTACTACTTATCAATATGCATTACAAGTGTATCAGTGTTTTTATCCAGAATATAAAACTGGCGTATTCAGATAAACATTAAGGTAATTAACTGTTGATGGTGGACTGTTATTTTTTTGCTGCTTTCACAATCTCTTAATCAAATCCCATCGCGATGATCTCCTTTTCCTGTGAATTCAACTTTAAGATGTGGATTTTTTCATGTTTCGAGGGCCTAGTCCTTTAGATGGTTTGGGGAGCATTAGAATGATCATCATGTCATCATTGAAAAGAGTATCTGATTCTGTTCCATTTATCAGGTTGTCATTCTTTGTTCATTGTTGGATTGTCTTTTATATTTATGATTGTGCAAGAGAATGCTAGGATTGATCAAAAGACATTGTCTTTGCGAATTCACAAAATTCCTAAAAGCAGATACATTTGGCTGAACTTTCTTGTAAGTTTTAATTCTTCCTACTTATCAGTTTTACAGTGTGTGCTTTGAGCAGTATCCTTTTAATTGACCTATCAATTCCTTTTCTAATTCTTAAAAGTATGTACCTGTCAGATTGGAAGGCACGTGCAGATGTTGTTAAATTGTTGAAAGACCTAAAGAAAGAGCTGACGTTTCTTGTCGTCAGTCATGACCTTAAGTAAGTTTACAGTTGGCCTGTTATGGTGTGATCTCTGACTAGTTAGAGCATTTTTTCTGCATCTAGTGTGAGTTGGATTCCTTGGCCTTCTACAGTTGCTATTCTGAGCAGAAACCTAACCACTCTAGGCTTCACGCCAAACCATGGTTAGAATCAGCTTGAGTCAATCATGGTTACCAGTTTTAAAATTAATCAAACCAAAAAAAATTGTTCTGGTTCGAAATTTAAATAAAGAAACCAATTTTGTAAATATAGAAATTTTACTTCCAGACATTGTTAAAAACTTGTTTTGTATGTTTTTTCAATTACAGAAATATTTTGTTTTGAATTGCATGTCATCTTACAAATTATTCTAATTATGTGTCTTTTTTTTTTATTTCTGATCTTTATGATATTTAAATTGACCTTACATGGCAGGCGCCAAAACATTATATTCGAATCTGTTGAATAACTGTAAATATTGTCGCTTCTGAACCTACTAATGGTTAGAAAAATGCTTCTGATTTTACATTTTAGCATTGGGGTGCTCCTTACGGTAGTGAAATATAATTTAATAATTATTTTGGTAAATATCTGCCGACTGATGATTTGGTTCTGAATTCCATGTCTTGGCAAAGAACAATTACGATTGTACTGACACTTACATATCATGGTAAACATTTATCTACGTTTCTTTAGAGAATTGGCATCTCTCGTGGACCAGTCCTGGAGGATGGAAATTGGGGGAATCTTGAGGAGTGAAGACCTGCCTGATTGAACTTCATTGCATCTTTTGCTGCCTGATCAAATAGAAACCTGCAATTTAGGTACTGCTGTTAGGCTATAATTTAAATTACCTGATTTTGTTTCAGGCAGTTTATATTCGGCAAAGTCGGAAATACATTAACCAATAAAACTGCATATAGCTTCCCGTAAAGAGTGCTCTATAAATATGATGAATGTTTAGCATTAATTTCATGTTAATTGTCACTTGTGGAATAGAAAGGTTTTAGAAAGCTTGAAATTAACATTAAATGAGTCTTTTCTATTATACAAGACTGAAATAAAAAACTATATTGCCTGTTTTTACCTACATGCACCTGGCTTGACTCAGCCCTGAATTAATCGCCTTGGCTCAAAGATGAGATTTATTCATAATGTTAAACGAAACACTTAATACATCCAACATTGATTCTTGACATTTGTATCTGGCTTTTCTTTTTCGGTAACTCAACCTCACTTGCATGTAATAGCCAAAAACTATTTACATCATTACCATCAATACTCCATTACTTCATAGGAAAGCTAACAGAAATAGGAGAGACTCCTGTTTTATTTTTATTTTCACATGTCACTCTTTATAAGGTAAAATATCATACATGACCAAAATACATATTGCAACTTGAGAAGGACGAGGGCTGCTTTTCTTTGCTTCCAAATATTTTTGCTTCTACAGCTCCAAGACCAAGCCTATTTTGCAGATTCAGAAAAAAGAGAATTTTAAATGAGTTAGATAAATGTAGTTATATGATCCAACAATGCCTAGACCAGAAGGCAATTTTTATATTTCAAATTTCATCTTACAATTATCTGTTTTAATCCAGTGCCCGTGCCCGTGCCCGCCATTCTCCGTTGGAGCACCTTTGTGGATACTGTCAGAAGAAAGTTTTTTGCTCATTTTGTTGTTTTTGGTACCTGATTTAGCAAACCCTGTAGTTTCCTTTTCCTCTCCAATCTGACCACCATCTCTTGGGAACTGTTTTCCTTTTCTTTTTTCATCTTAATGATCTTTTTGTCGTTAATCTCTTCTGGGTAAACTTTCTTGTGAAACATTTTTATGACCTGCATCCATCATCATCAGAAAGTGGATTGTATCTTTTAGCATTCTGTTCATAGTCTTGAGTCTGGTTTCATATAGCGCTTTTACCTAATTTAAGCTAAAGTTATGAATCATAATTTTTTTTTAATTTATGAAAGAGAAAGCTCATGATTCCAGACCGCAAGAAGAAAAGGGAAAAACAAAGTTAAATCGAACATTCAAGGCATGACAGAGAACTTCAACACCATGCGTGAACAGTTTAATGAGTACAAACTTGTAAAGAAGGCAGATATGATCTGAAACAGAAACAACTCAAAGTTGAAGAAATTAAAGCAAAAGTTGTTTTAGCTAGATCCGAAGCTAAAAATCGTGCAATCATGCTGAGGGAGTATGAAATACTCAGCAAGGATACTTCACAAATGTCAGCGCAACAGCTAATCATTCATGAACGCCTATGTGAGGACATTAGGGAGAGATGGAATCTCTGATATATTTCTGCTTGCCAATTTTATTATTATTATTGTGTTTCAAAGTTTGTAATTTGAAGTTATTATTAATTATTGTAATTGTACTATCATTTTATAATTTCGATTTAGCCGTTGAACTAGCCGTTTCAAACCAGCCGTTGTAAAAATTAGCCGTTACAATCTTTATTTAATTATATATAATCATGTTTTAAATTAATGATATACAATAATTAAATACTTTTAATATATATTAAACTTAATATAATTATATATTGTAAATAAAGTAAAAATATATTTATTTAATATAAAATTGAAATGATAATGATTAGGTGGACAGTAGGACCCATAAATAATAAGTATTAATGTTAAAATGAGTGTGAGAGAAATAGAGTGTTAATATAATGTATATGTGGCATGTGGACCCCATGATTTATGCTGAGTTGACGGATATTATAACAACAACGGATGTTGATGACCTCAAGTAAACTTCTAAATCAGATATTTTTCCCGAGGAAAAGGATCGAAGAGTTATAGGGTCGAGCCTATAACATTTCCAAAACGTAGGAAAGGCTGCGCCACTTAAGCTAGAAAGCAGGTGGCATCGGACATTTAACATGCACAAATGTACATATCATGTTATTTTAGGTTGAGTTTGGTAAATGGACACACAATTATTGACCTCTAGAATATCAAGTTCAAATTGATTTGTAATTTTAAATAATTAATTAGACGGCTGCGTCCATCAACCTGTCCATCGCCAGTGATGATGACGATACAGATCCATCTATGAATTAAAATCTGGAATAATAAAAACCAGATATATATTATATATATATGCAACAATCCCATCTATGAATTAATATATGGAATAATAAAAACCATATGCAGTAATTTCGGTTCCTCGGCACAAGTTACATACTAAGTCACGATTTACATGCCACGTTACATGAAATCGAGCTCAAATAAATGGATGAAACTTATTATAGTAGACTATGAACTTCACATGTAGGATCGCATCCTAGGCCTAACCAAAGACTGGGCACCATCGACGTATATAGTTGTGCCAGTCATGTACCTTGAGCCATCACTTATCAAATAAATAACAGTTGAAGCCAAGTCTTTCTCTACGTCAAGCCACCGATGCAAGGGCGTGGCTTCCTTCACCAATTTCTGAGCCCTTTCCTTCCCAACTGAAGTAGGGAACTCATCGTCAAGATGCAGGCCGCGAGCAATTGCATTTACTCTTATCTGATGCTTCCCAATCTCCATTGCTGATACCTGACCCATCATTTGTAAAGAAAATTTTTAATCATGTTGTACAATCTAACATTGAACTCGATTTAAGGTAGCAATATTGAGACAAACTTTAAAAGGATATAGTTATCACCACCAATGAACACAAGGCAAACAACGAGTTGCGACCACCAGAATACGCTACACTTACCCGCACCAACTGCTGTACTCCAGCCAAACATGAACCATATGCAGCCGCTCCTTGATATAACCCTCTTTCACCTCCAATTATCGACGTTAAGAATACGATGGATCCCCCCGATTTCTGATCACGCATTGTTTTACCCACGGCTTGTAATAGATACCATGCAGCCATAAGATTGATCTTGACGATATCTTTGTATTCATCTTCCGGCAAAGACAGAGGACCAAGCATCTTTCCTGTTTCACTCAAGTATTAAGTTAATACTCCTGTACTTTCTACAAGCACATGTGAGTACAATGTGTAAATGAAATGTGGACCACACAAACGCAGCCAATATTGCTTACACCACATGTTCTTGCTTAGTATTACCCCTTTCGGCCATAGATACATGTGAATATCAACCTTCCATCAAAGGTCCGACAGAAACCAAACATCAGGAAAAGGAAACCTTCAAAGACTTCATAGATAGGGAACTTCATTAAAAACCTAAACATGGTTTATGTCCAATTAAATAGAAGGTGCGATTTAGATCTAAAACTGTTTGTAATACTAATACTATAGGCTCTTGAAGACCAATCAACATGAAATGAATAGTCCCAGGAAAAAACAGACTAGATAGAAAGAAGGAAGCCAAACAAGTTACATTAAGTTAAGAACTCAAAATTGCAAAGCAGAGCAAATTGGACAGTAAAAAAACAAAAACAAAATTTAGTGATCTAATTATACTTGGGAACTCGTGGTCGCACGCGCAAAAAAGGAATACAGAATTTACCTTCGTAGGAATAGCAATTGACGAAAGCATCCAAAGTTCCAAGAATTCTCTTGGCCTCGGCCACGGCTTCATAAAAAACCGCCGCCTTCTCCTGTTTCATGTCCAAACCCACCACTTCCACCGCATGACAGCGTCCGTTTAAGGACGCTTCCATGTTCTCCGCCGCTGTCCTCAATTGGCCATCATTCCCCATCAAAACTAACCTAGATTGATCCCGTGCAATCAGACCGACAAACAAACAGGGGATAGAAAGAAAGAGTAAGGATTAATGGCGCACCTGCAACCGCGCTGAAGCAAGTGACGGGCAATGTTGAGAGAGATTTCGTCTCCATTGGAGGTAAGAATAACATTCTTTCTTGGATTTTCCATGCCAACAGCCGGACGTGAATTTAGGCAACGGACAGTAATTCAGCTGGCGCACACATATGGGGTTAGGTTATTTTATTAACCCGGAGGACTTTCGTTTGACTTTTACCGGTACTTGGTTACGGGTTTTGGTCTTTATTTTATTCTGAATCATGTTTTTTAAGATTTTTGGGCCCTGATAAGATCTAGTTGCTGTTTTGAAATAAAGAATTACTTTTTTTTTTTAACAAAAATCATTTAGAAAGATCACATTTTTTTAAATCTGGAACAAGTAGGATTAATAAATTAGGTATCTGACATAAGGACAGAGACGAGTTGATAACACTTTGGGGATTGAGGTGAGATTTTCCTCTCTGACTTCACGGGTTCGATTCTCGTTTGAAGCATGTTTCCTGTTAAAATATTGTTAGGTCTGTTATATAAGTCATCTTCATCGAATTCCTAACTATTCATACATATCCCTCGATTTAAAACATGTATTGATCAGGGAATAACTTAAAATAATAAAACATGAATCTTCGAACATAGAGCATCACGTTCAATTTCTTTTAACTAGCGGCATGTCGGATTCGTTCCAACCTGGAGAAAAAAAATATAAAAAGAAGGGAAATCCTAAGTATTTGTTTTGTTTAAGTGCATACTTTAAACTAGACCATTTCGCACATTCTAATTTCTCCGTGAAATAAATCATGGAAAAGTCATTCTTTCACAATAGTAATTGTGCAAAGTCTAGATTCCTGGGCTACTAAAATAAAAGTTTCTCCCAAAAAATTAAACCTGTACAGTTGAATTAAAGAAAACAGATATTAAATTTTATAATTGAAAAATATTCAAGTAACTAAGGCTCCGTTTGGACACGTTTTATAAAAACGTTTTTAGTATTTTTAAAGTTAAAAAAATTTAAAGTATGTGTTTGGACAAGATTTTATAAAATGTTTTTGAAAAATATTTTTAAAAAACTAGTTTTGGAGTACATTTTTTGAAGAACAAGTGAAAGATGTTTTATAATGTTTTTAGAATACAAAATATAGGTAAATTTTATGCGAATAGACAATTAAATTTTTTTTGTTAGATTAATTATTCAAATGCTATTTTGATACTATTTCTTAATTATAAATCATTTTCTAAAATAATTATCTAATATTTTTTAATTAAAAAATATTTTTATAAAATAGTTTGTCAAACACATACCTACCTTTAAAAAAACTACCAAAACGTTTTGCAAGAATTTTTTTAAAAACAATTTTATAAAAATATTTATATAAAACGTGTCCAAACCGAGCCTAAGTTTTACTATAGCACAGAGACCTTGGCTCGAGGGAGGGGTCTCTGGCTCGAGGGAGGGAGCTATCAATAGTTCACGTTCCTATTGTGAACTCTAATGACGATTGAACGAATCCCATGGCCGCCTGCATTAGGTTGCCACCTATCCTCATCGTCTTCTTCTCGCCTCAGGTTTACTCCTCATTTTGTGCATTCAAATTGTTGCGTTAGATTGTTTCCGTCGTTATTCCTATTCGATTCGCTGTACTTGATTTGTGTTGTTAATTACAGTTCAAAGTCAGTGGCATTTCGAGCTCACAGGATTTCCTGCGATTATTCATGCTTCGAGGTTAGAAATCTGTATCAAATATTAACCTCGAAATGTGATGCTACAAGCATTGTTTACTTTACTCAATTCACATGTTGAGTCGAACTACGAATTGGAGACAAGGAAAATGTGCATGTTTTCATTGGATAAGGTTTAGGTGCTAGAATTTGTCTGTTATTCTTGTTCTGTATTATTAAAATAGGATAAGGTTTTACTAATTCAGTGAGTGCCTCAGTTAATTTATAGAACCGCAACAAATTGCTCGACTCTAGTGACAACTCATCATTCTTCTTTTTTGTTTTCCCCCTATCCTTATTTTAGTTGTCATGTACTGAAGAAACTGAAGTTAGTCAAACATTTTCATTCTGCTGTCACTCCCTTCCAGATAAAGGATGTCAGTTATCGCCCTCCAGGCACCAAGATTGATCTCTTGAACAGAATTAGTCTGTCCCTTCCAGAGAAAAGGTATTTTTTGTATAAACAGTTAACAGATCTATAGTTTCCTTCGCTTTTTAATGATTTTGCTCTAGTTGGCAAGTGTGGAATACTGAAGCAACTTTTAGGAACCAACACAACACCATATTATTATGAAGAGTCTGATGGATCGGTATGGTCATGACTCATGGGTCAGCCGATGATTTCTATCTTGTTACCTGATATATGAAGTGAATAGATTGTCATTGCTCCTCTTGAGACATAATCTTCCCTTCTAGACAGAGCTTTATTCCGTGCTGTTCTTTATTTTTTCATTTCAGAATATATGTAAGGGATCTATATCTGTTGGATCTGCAGTTATTTTTCTTGTTTAATGATGCATATAGATCACCCTTTCTAGCTTTAGTGGTTAGACTTTCATACATGGAAGTTGTAAGAGATATTTATTAACATGTGACTGGTCATGCATTTGTGTAGTTTTGGGTTGGTCTTTGGACAAAGTGGAAGTGGAAAAACTACTCTTTTGCAGGTTCCATAATCATTTGAAACTTTGTTTAAGCTGTTCTTTTTTTATTTATTGGTCATCTGATGTAAACTGTTTCCCCAAACAGCTTATTGCTGGGTTGAGTAAACCAACATCTGGATCCATCTATGTTCAAAGATATGGCGACAATGGCCATCCTAATCATGAACCTGAAATTCTACAGCCAGGAAGAGTTGGTATAGTATTCCAATTTCCAGAAAGGTATTAGCATCACATTTACTAATTTTTTCTGCTTTAGTGTTCAATTTTTTTCCTTCGGTTTATGCTTCTTAAGAAAGAACTTCCACTACCTTATTAGTTATCTTTATTATTTGACTTACTGTTTCTACTTTGAAATAGAGACAATAATATTCAATTTCCCTTTCAAAATATTTTGACTAACCAATTTTCCATTATTTATCTTTAAATATGTATCTCTTGTCAAGTAAAGATAAATATGATAGCCTTTTCTTTTCTTTTTTATTTGTGTTAAAAGATTTATTTATTAATTTATTTGGTTTTAGTTTTATAAATATTTGGGCTTATCTCACATATGCTTTGGCTAGAAGTCGCTTGTTTCACATGTTTGAAACCTGAATTCCAAATGACCTGTGAGTAGTCTTTCATGATATTTTATGTTCTGTCTATTTTGTATATCATCTTTTTCGTTGTCTTAAATTTTATCTCGCGTCATTGTTTTTTCCATATTTCATACCTTTGTGTTTCTGATATGATCCCTAAGATGATTATATTGGGCTAGATATTTTGTTGCAGACAGTGTTCTTGATGAGATAATATTCGCGTGGCCAAGACAACGAGGTGGCCTTCAATTAAGGGAGCTTCTTGCTTCGAGACTCCAAAAAGTCATGACTTCGGTATGTTAATAAACAAAGTGAGAACACATGTGTTTTGAACGTGTGCCATAGACTTCTTCACACCCATCTTCTTAATTCCTCTGACCAGCGATTTCGTGAATGAAAACAATTAGGTTGGTCTAACTGGAATCCCATTGGACAAAGATCCCCAATCTCTAAGTGGTGGATACAAACGCAGGCTTGCTTTAGCAATTCAACTAGTGAGACTCTGTATTTTCTAAATTGTACTCGGCGCAGTTCTGTGATTCAGAATTGTTGGGTTTCTGTGAGCAGCCATTTTGTAGCTTTAGCTTATTGGAGTGAAGAGAAAGAAAGTATGATGCTCTCACCATTATAGAAACTAGGAAGAATTCGATGACTGCAGCCTTCCCCTCATGTTTGGAGGCTGTCTTAGCAGCTCCTAACCGTGACTGTTGTTTTTATGCAAAAAATGTAGCAGCAGCATTCCTTGCCAAGACCTGTTCCTATTAGGTTGTAATTTGTGCATGTTATCCTATTTTCCCCAGGTGCAAACTCCTGACCTATTGGTGTTGGACGAGCCTCTTGCTGGACTAGGTATGAAGATGAGCCTCTTTTTCTGATCCTTGGATAATACGCTGTCTGTTGCATAATACCATATGTTGAGTGTACTATTTTCGTTTGTCTACTACTTATCAATATGCATTACAAGTGTATCAGTGTTTTTTTATCCAGAATATAAAACTGGCGTATTCAGATAATCATTAAGATAATTAACTGTTGATGGTGGACTGTTATTTTTTTGCTGCTTTCACGATCTCTTAATCAAATCCCATCGCGATGATCTCCTTTTCCTGTGAATTCAACTTTAAGATGTGGATTTTTTCATGTTTCGAGGGCCTAGTCCTTTAGATGGTTTGGGGAGCATTAGAATGATCATCATGTCATCATCGAAAAGAGTATCTGATTCTGTTCCATTTATCAGAGTTTGTCATTCTTTGTTCATTGTTGGATGGTCTTTTATATTTTATGATTGTGCAAAAGAATGCTAGCATTGATCAAAAGACATTATCATATTTATTGTCTTTGCGAATTCACAAAATTCCTAAAAGCAGATACATTTGGCTGAACTTTCTTGTAAGTTTTAATTCTTCCTACTTATCAGTTTTACAGTGTGTGCTTTGAGCAGTATCCTTTTAATTGATCTATCAATTCCTTTTCTAATTCTTAAAAGTATGTACCTGTCAGATTGGAAGGCACGTGCAGATGTTGTTAAATTGTTGAAAGACCTAAAGAAAGAGCTGACGTTTCTTGTTGTCAGTCATGACCTTAAGTAAGTTTACAGTTGGCCTGTTACGGTGTGATCTCTGACTAGTTAGATAGAGCATTTTTTCTGCATCTAGTGTGAGTTGGATTTCATGGCCTTCTACAGTTGCTATCCTGAGCAGAAACCTAACCACTCTAGGCTACACGCCAAACCATGGTTAGAATCAGCTTGAGTCAATCATGGTTACCAGTTTTAAAATTAATCAAACCAAAAAAATTGTTCTGGTTCGAAATTTAAATAAAGAAACCAATTCTGTAAATATAGAAATTTTACTTCAGACATTGTTAAAAACTTGTTTTGTATGTTTTTCAATTACAGAAATATTTTGTTTTGAATTGCATGTTATCTTACAAATTATTCTAATTATGTTATCTTTTTTTTATTTCTGATCTTTATGATATTTAAATTGACCTTACATGGCCGGCGCCAAAACATTATATTCGAATCTGTTGAATAACTGTAAATATTGTCGCTTCTGGACCTACTAATGGTTAGAAGAATGCTTCTGATTTTGCATTTTAGCATTGGGGTGCTCCTTACGGTAGTGAAATATAATTTAATAATTTATTTTGGTAAATATCTGCCGACTGATGATTTGGTTCAGAATTCCATGTCTTGGCAAAGAACAATTACTATTGTACTGACACTTACATATCATGGTAAACATTTATCTACGTATCTTTAGAGAATTGGCATCTCTCGTGGACCAGTCCTGGAGGATGGAAATTGGGGGAATCTTGAGGAGTGAAGACCTGCCTGATTGAACTTCATTGCATCTTTTGCTGCCTGATCAAATAGAAACCTGCAATTTAGGTACTGCTGTTAGGCTATAATTCAAATTACCTGATTTTGTTTCTGGCAGTTTAAGTCGGAAATACATTAACCAATAAAAATGCATATAGCTTCCCGTAAAGAGTGCTCTATAAATATGATGAATGTTTAGCATGACAATTTCATGTTAATTGTCACTTGTGGAATAGAAAGGTTTTAGAAAGCTTGAAATTAACATTAAATGAATCTTTTCTATTATACAAGACTGAAATAAAAAACTATATTGCCTGTTTTTACCTACATGCACCTGGCTTGACTCAGCCCTGAATTTATCGCGTTGGCTCAAAGATGAGATTTATTCATAATGTTAAACGCAACACTTAATACATCCAACATAAGTAACTTTGATTCTTGACATTTGTATCTGGCTTTTCTTTTTCGGTAACTCAACCTCACTTGCATGTAATAGCCAAAAACTATTTACATCATTACCATCAATATTCCATTACTTCATAGGAAAGCTAACAGAAATAGGAGAGACTCCTGTTTTATTTTTATTTTCACATGTCACTCTTTATAAGGTAAAATATCATACATGACCAAAATACATATTGCAACTTGAGAAGGATGAGGGCTGCGTTTCTTTGCTTCCAATATTTTTGCTTCTACAGCTCCAAGACCAAGTCTATTTTGCAGATTCAGAAAAAGAGAATTTTAAATGAGTTAGATAAATGTAGTTATATGATCCAACAATGCCTAGACCAGAAGGCAAGTTTTATATTTCAAATTTCATCTTACAATTATCTGTTTTAATCCAGTGCCCGTGCCCTCCATTCTCCGTTGGAGCACCTTTGTGGATACTGTCAGAAGAAAGTTTTTTGCTCATTTTGTTGTTTTTGGTACCTGATTTAGCAAACCCTGTAGTTTCCTTTTCCTCTCCAATCTGACCACCATCCTCTTGGGAACTGTTTTCCTTTTCTTTTTTCATCTTAATGATCTTTTTGTCGTTCATCTCTTCTGGGTAAACTTTCTTGTGAAACATTTTTATGACCTGCATCCATCATCATCATTAGTTCTGATAATCAAAATTTACATGATAATCAAATTAGTTCTGACAGAGATATTCGTCAACTGTGGGTTTTAGAATGGTTTAACTGGAATAAATAAATGTATGATAGTATGTGTCAGAATATATTGAATGCATTTAAAAGTCGAATAAGAAAAACAAAGTGGTTTAGCTAAAAATGGTCAAACAACTGTTAGTAGCTGCGTTGATGTTTAAAATCAACATGCGGCCTTCATATTAATATTATGCTAGGTCATGCTTCTTGTTCTAACTGGAGCATAGCTTATTGAGTTTACACTAATATTATTCTTTTCCGTTTCCATATAATAAAAGATTAAACTAAAAAATAAATATTGGTTGACATCGTTTTATACATGAAGTATGAAATCTTGTTAAGAATATAAAACACAATTAAATGTGGTTTTAGTTAGTATTTTATGAGTTATGGCAAATCCACAAGTAAATCATAGAACTTGTGACCGATCCAGTGTTTGCAGGAATACAAAGATGAAAGGCCGTTTTACATAGAGAGTTATCAGATGAGTGGACGGACCTTAGAGAGTTTCTTCTTAATTGCATGGGATACTTCTTCATCATTCTTAGAAGCAACTGGACAGCTGCTTGCTGAGGAATGAAACTTCTTCACCACTTTCTTCATAATACGAGCCACCTTTCCTTTCTTTTTCAGCACCTCTGCTTCTTCATATTTCACTATAGGATCATTAACTGGGTCATTCCTCTTAAAGAGTTCTCCAAGGGAAGTCTTTTCTTTCTGTATCTCGGTTTCTGTATCAGACAGCTCAATTGAAGTAGCAAAGAGGTACTTCTGGAGTGGACATGCCACCACTTGCCCGCCTCCTTCAATGGGCTCGTTACTGTGGATTATTATGCTTACTTGACTATTCCTCTCAGATGTGTTGTTCATCTTTTCTTTCTCTTCAGCTTTTAGAAACTTTTCAATCTCATAATTTACTAGTTTGAGGTCATTTGCTGTTACCTCTGTCTGTGTCTGTTGGTTGGTAACATTTTCAATTGGTGCTGGGAGAGTTGGTGTTGGGGCTACAGCATTGAGTGGTTCTATACCAAAAGTTCCGATCGCTAGAAATTCAAAAGGTTCAAACAGTTCTTCATTGGAGAGCATTTCCTCCACATTGCCTTGAAATCTTGTTGAAGATTTTTGAGATTTGATGTTTGCTTGTGATGAACGTTTGATTGAATCGGTGTAGTAGTTCTGACCATCTAATGATGTCTGCACTGGAAAACAACTGGACAGGTTTCCTGAAAAGAAAATGAATGAGAATTCTGTTAGCCTGGCATTTACTATTATCCAGAATTTCTTACATCGGTATTGATTGTAGTAAACCTACGGTCTTGGTATTATCCTAAAACATAAAACTGTTTTGCAAGGATAACCCTTCCACAACATTTTACACCATTTTGGATAAGTGACTAGGGTTTATTGCTGGCCTACTTTTTTTATATCATGTATAGCTTTTTTTGGCCAATAAGAAAGGTTGATCACCTCATGTATGACACACGATGTCACTCTTTACCCTGAAACGATGATCACACAAAATTTTGTTCAACTTATTTTAGAGCACTGAATTGAGAAGAGTGCATGTAGGCAAAAGTAAAGTTCCAATATGTTCTGAACTTGACAAAGTTGGAAAAGTTTTCTTTAAGGAAGTACCAATGATGGAATACTTCTTTGACTCCGTGTTGTTTTGCATCATCTTACGGTGCATCCATCCTAGGATCTATGCCAAAAATTAAAAAGTTAGAAATATAACTTCAATAACTCGTCATTCCCAAATGCTAAATTGGTTGGACTAACCTTCATGCTGAACCTTATAGTGGGCAGATCAGAATTCGTATCCTGGAAAATATGGTTGAATCTTGATAAAGAAGTAGGTGATATGGAAAGTAGGATTGATTTGGAGAAGGGGAACTTATAGACCTGTTAATGGGGCAGATAAGAGTACCTTTTCATCATTTTGTACACAAATGGAAACGTGGGGTAGAAAAGTCTAAGATAAGGTGAGCAGAGAGAACATCGAGAAATGTACGCTATTATGATACCTCTGTGGACATTGCATTAGCTAAGGGGAGTAGGTAGGAGACCCACATTTGGGTGATTGCTATATTTGCCAGGAACTTGTGTGTTTAATTAGAGTTGGTGGCATTCGTCGTAATTCTGGAAACTTAGATGATAATCATCACATTTGATGTAAGTTGTCGGTGATGCAAATCTAGCAACCGAGAACTTGATAACTATTAAGGTTGTGCATTATGTGAGCCTAAGATGTACACGACTTTGCATAATTGGTGGGCTGCACTTGTGGATTTTTTGCTGTTTTCACATGAAGATAATTGACTGTTCACATATTTTTGTGTGTTAGGACCACATATAGTGCTCGCTTCATCTTGATGAAAATTTTATGTAAATTTGGGTCTACGTGTTTATAGAGCTGTAACTTATAATCTTCACTTTTATTTGTTAAAATTGGACAAATTTTCCAGCTTAAAATGGTTTTTGACATCCAACTCTGAGCTCTTCCCCAACTTTGTCTAAAATACTCCGGACCCAATGTCTGAGTTGCCTATTGTGTTGCATATGGGAGAATTCGTTCTCTTTGTTCACTTTACAATTTTTTCTCTAATTATCTGCTATATCTTTCATCACAGTCTGGTCCAACTGTTCACGGTTGACTAGTGTACATAAGTGGCTTGAATCCTTTGATCTCTTTTGAAACTTGACGAGGTTTGTAGAAGTGTTTATATCCCTATATTGTGGCTTTGTGCCTAATGGAACGGCTGCTACAAGGGGTTTGGCCATATGGGACCATTTAAAAAAATTTCTTCCTTTTCAATCAACTTTGGATATAGCATGTGGAATAGTGCATGATAAGTTTGTTATGTTATGCTTTACAGGAATTACAATATGACAATTTTTTTGCTAATCATGATATTTTATCGGAACCCTGACATGACATCGCTGGTTTACTAGAGATATTTCCATTCTGAATAAATCGTGATTAATAATGTTATGGGTAATTTTGGCTAATTATATCTGTACTCTGATGATATTTGCTTATGCTTTTGGATTTTTGTTCTAAGTCGCATTTTTTGGTAATTATATATTGCTGTTTAATATTAATTGTTATTAAGGGAGTTGATAAGTCATGTCTTCTTGTTACTTTATTGCAAAAGATTTGACATAATGATTGAGAGTGAGATGCTTGTGAAGGCCCGCCTTAAGTTACCAAGTTCTTTAATGTTTCTTTCAACCAGAGCAATATCTTTCCCAGTGTACAGTGTCCTCTCCCTCCTCAACTTGATATCCGATCTCGTGGGAGCTGTACCAGAAGGTTAGATTAATTTTTGGGAGGAACAAAATATAGTTATTTGTGAACACGTTTTTTAGTCGGAGCAAGATTCTCTACAATTTTTTTTCTCTGCACTGATGTTCATGAAATTTAGTTGTACATTTTTAAGATACAGCACTGTCGACTTCAAACTCCAATGAATACAAAATACTGGGACTAGAATTGACCTTAAGAGAAAGAAGAGAGGGCTTGGTGTGTTGAATTGAATATAGGGGATTTTAGTTACGCATATCCAAAATCGGCAGACTGGTCTAAATGAAAGAGGCATAACCTTCCTTGACCGGGAGCCAGTATTGGCTCCATAGCAGGCATGTTCAGTGGACTTCACAGAAGTGATGATGAGCATGCCAATACAGCTGACTGTGAGGCGCAGTTCGTGTGATCGACACATTTGTCATATTCTGAATAACTGCACAAAAGAGAATGAGCATCTTTAGTGTAGGTCCCCTGGTCTCCTCAAGGGACCAAACGCTAATGCTTGAATTCAGGTCTTTTTAGGTAATGAAGTTTATATTGATTTTTGCATGTGAGATAGCTCATCGTTCAAGTATGTACTTTCACGAAGTGCAAATGAGTGATTTTTGGTAGGCAACTGGCAGAATCAGTTGGATTCTTTTCCCAACTTATTTGAGAAAATTCATAATCCCACTCTTCGTGCGAAGAGTGCGCGTACCTAAACAGGAATTGAAAATTTTTGTTGACGGAATCACTGCTGTTTTCCGGTGAAATGAAGGTGGGAATAGATATAGGCTATTGTAGCGGTGACAATTTTTGGTGAGATCAATCAAAATCGAATGGGACCTCGGTATATACCATGCGACAAGGAACTACAAAACAGGAAGATGGCCTTTTCGGTTGGATTTGTGACTAAAGAGCACCCATAGGTGGGAATGAGTACAAACACAAACCCAGTTATTCTCCAGTCATTCACGGATCTTAGTGTACGAAGTGAACCATATACCACGTGGGATATTTGGCCCCTTGCTGGAATTTGCTTTGGGTCATTATTACGTTATGATTGTAGTTCTTGTCAGATATATCGGTCTAGATTCTACCCTACTCGGAATTAGTAAATATTGGGTTTACTTTCTAAAATTGCTCCTTTCATTAAATTCAAGTTTAATTTGTTCGTATGGTTGATGAAATAATTTGTTGCTGGAATCTGAATTCTGGATTTTTTAATTACGCATATAGCTTGTTGAATTCCCATGAGGAATAATTGTCAACACGTGAATTCATGCATTAAACTGTTTTGTGTAAATGCTACATATACAATGAGGCCTATACTATCCCAAGATGTACTTGACTTGAAAGTGCATTTTGCTTTCAAATAAAATTTAATAGGTATTATATAACCATGTATATAATATTATTGTACAAACTAATTGGTTATTTATAAAACTATTCAACTATAATTTAATTGAAAGATATTTTCTTTCAAATATAATTTAATGGATATCGGATAACCCCGTGTGCAATCCTTTTGTACATAAAAATTTGCTATCTCATAAACTTTGGCAAAAATTGCTTATAATAATTAGTTTAGGTTTTGTCGAGCTTTTCGTATCTCTTTGAATTCGACACTTGCCAACTATGATGTGTTATGATTTTTGAATTTTATATTTGTTAGAAGGTAAATATTAAATGTATGAAATACGGATGAAAGAACACAATAATCCCATTCTCTTTCAAGCACACTCATCTTTGAAAAGAATACATTACCATTTATATATTTTTTATAATAACTAATCATACTATTTTATGAGAAAGAAACAATAAAAAATTAAAAGTGAAAAATTCATTGAGGAACATAATTAATTTGATAAAATTAATATTTATAGGCAAAATTAATTGGATAAATTAAATAAAATCTATTTCAATCTTTGAATTAGAGATAAGTAGCTATGTATATATTTTAGTAATTGATATCTGATAATACATGACATATAATTTGAACTCTGTAAAACGGCACCAGGCTAACGTGGCAGCACCAGGAAGTGTCACGTCAGCCTGGTGCCCATGTGGGGTGTCCACCATATCAAATTAATATTTATAGGCAAACTTAATTGGATAAATTAAATAAAATTTCTGTTTCAATCTTTGAATTAGAAATAAGTAGCTATGTAATATATTTTAGTAATTGATATCTGATAATACATGACATGTAATTTGAACTGTGTAAAACTCTTTTTATAAAAAACAATTAACGCCAAGAATGCAGTAACATTAATAATTTATAGCTAAAATTAAATATTAATTATCTTGAATATATATATATATGTATAATAAAGGTAATATCGCAAAAATAATTGCACAGGAGTTAAAATCATATCTACGATATATCAGATATCAAACTATAGAGACTAAATTCTAAAATATATTATAAAGGGACTAAATTCTTAATTCATAGATTGAAATATGAATTTGCTTTAGTTTACCCGACGATAAAAGCTTACTTTTTATTAAAGTATATAAAGAATTCGTAGTGAACAGCCCATAAAATTGGCCTAGTATATATAATTTGTATTTTACATGGGTCAGATCCTGACAGCGAAATTTAAAGATAAAGATGAATAATATAGCAGATGATAACATATAGCGTTTAATACGATTTTAACATAAATAATTTCATGTATCCTTTTTGTGACAAAACACTCCTACTGTTCACTTCACCCTCTCTTCAATGCTCAACTCATTTGTCTATCTCCGCTCTCGGCCCACATTACAAATCATTTCGATATCCTTTGTACGACCTATAATTTATATATCCTTCCTATCCTTTTGTGCTAGACTGAAGTACCATTAATTTCCAAAGGACCAAAACTCCATGGTCAAGTCAAGAATCCCCACGCCTAATACCCTCGAGCCATTGCTCACCTGCCCATGTACAGAAATCTGCAAATACTGAAATCCCACAGCTCCTCATACAGATGTTCGAATTCTAGTGGGGGGGTTAGGAAAAAAAAATACCTACGAAATTATATCCTAAGCAGGAAAAGGAAATCCTGTATAAATAGAAACTAAAACATTGTCTAATCAAAATCTGGGAAAACAACACAAACATTAAAGTACTCAATTTGGTTTAACACAGAGCACAAAAACACTTAGGTCATCCTTTGAGCAGCCTCTTTAGCAAGCAATCTTTCTTTGGCTTTTGTCTTAGCTTGAGATTTCGAGCCCATAACACCTCCACCCCACTTCTTTCTAGTCTCATCATACTTGTCATTAAAGTTGGCCTGTCAAAAAAGTAGAGAAAGCACATAGCAAAAACATTGCTCGAGAATGTCCCAAAAATTTAATTTAACTATAACCATCAAATAGAGCTGTTCAAAGTGAAGAAAATTTACAGCTTATTTTGGAAACGCTCATACCTTGATAGCTTCTAATATTTTGCTGAACTCCATCTTGTCTTCATTCTTCACGGAGGTTAGACACAAGACAGACGCGGTCTTTTTGTGAACAATCTGCAAATACCATGCACTCAATATAAAGTTGCCATCACAAATAAAATAAAAGTTGATCAAATACCATGAGACAAAAAACACTTACAGTTCCCAACCTAGCCTTCCCCTTCACAATGCAGTATGGAATTTCCATTTTCCTGCATAATGCAGGGAGCCACACGACCAATTCAATTGGATCAACATCATGAGCAATAACAACCAACTGGGCCTTGTTCTGCAGTAGACATATGATCGCACAGTAAGTTTCCTGGTGCTAATACTTAGATGAAGTATGTACATCGAGAAGCAGAATAACAAACTCACCTGCTCAATCAGATACGTCACATGGTTCAGCCCATATTTCACAACAATAGGCTTCTTAACTTCAGGAGATTTTCCTTCAGCTTCCGCCTGAGCTCTTTTCAGAAGCCGTTCTTTCTTCTGAGCTTTATCCTCAGGCCTATATTTGAGCATCATCTTGAACAGATTTCCAGCTGCAGATTCATAACGAACATAATTTGATAATTTGATAGAGGATAACTTAAATTCACTCAGCACATCATCACTAGAAATAAAACAAGTCCACTATAAAGGTACCTAAACAGTCCAACAGTTTCACTCAACACAAACACTAAAAAGATAAAGCATTCGACTTGACTCCCGCGATAACTTCAAAAAATCGATTGACTGTGCAATATACTTTGATGAAATCTATTAAATGGCCTAAATACCCAAACGAATATTCATACAGAATCTAAATCATCAAGCACGGGATATACAAATTATATCCATTAGTTCAAAGGATAGAGGTGTCATTATGCATTGCACCAATGGAGATCCACGACGTGAACATGAAAAAGATATATATATTATTCCACGAGCATTTGAAAAAGTAGCAGACGACAACATTTCAGCCAAGATTACAATCAATTGGTGGACACAATATACTAGAAGCATTGCAAATTTGATACAAAAAGGTCGTTGATCTAATACATGATTACAAAATATTAAATAAAAAACAGACAGGAGAACAAAGTTATTCAGATAAAGGCAACAAACCCAAGTTCTTGTCCAGCGTTTTGGAGAACTGATGAATCGGCGGCGGAACCTTCAATCGCTGCTTCAAAATCATCTTCTTCCGTTGAATCCGCACCACTTGAGGCCATTTCACGTATCTATGAAGATCCTTCTTCGGCGGCAAAGCTCCTCCTATTCCAAATTGCTTAGGACGTTTCTCGAACAGTGGATTGACCACTTTTTCCGCCTTCTTCTTGGCCGCAGCAGGAAGCTTCGTGCCTTTCTTCGGAGCCTGAAAGAAGAAATTCAAATGTCCAAAAGAACTCACTTTTACGGGCATGTAAACATAAGCTCAGCTATAAGGCAGCTCACCATTTGCAGCAGTGGAGGAAAGACTGAGGAACGCATAAACCCTATAAGCTGTACTTTATTCTAAGAATTCTGAATGGGCCTACTCCTGGAGCCCAACATTCCTTTTGACTGGATCAATTATAACAACGTTTGATGGACTAATGTTTCCTCCTTAATGGGCCATACATTTGTCTATATAATTGCTTCCTATATTAAAAAAATACTCTATTTTATTGTGGAATAATTAATAAAATTAGATGGTTAGTATTAGTTGTTAGTTGTTGGATGTCTTAATATTAAATGAAGTGATTTAGACATTTTTATTATTTTAATCATTTCATTTGCTATAAATAGGCTTGTAATCTTCATTTGAAAAACACACAAAAATATACAAATTCTCTCTCAATTCTATTCTATATAAATTAAGGAAATTATAGAGAAATAATAATTTCCTATTAATATATAATTAAGAGTTCATTTGGAGTAATCAAGGAGGGTTATTGC
>KQ999307.1:309714-355643 GCA_001598015.1 Dorcoceras hygrometricum | reverse complement strand
ACTTTTGAGAAATTGGTATACAAGATTGGAATGCGACGTCTAAGAGATTTCACATGATTCTTCAACAGGGGGAGAAAGTTTACGTAACTGCACTCTTTTTCCCTTACTATGGTTTTTATCCCACTGGGTTTTTCCTAGTAAGGTTTTTAACGAGGCAGTATCAAAACACGTAATGAAGACATCCAAAGGGGGAGTATTGTGGAATAATTAATAAAATTAGATGGTTAGTATTAGTTGTTAGTTGTTGGATGTCTAAATATTAAATGAAGTGATTTAGACTTTTTATTATTTTAATCATTTCATTTGCCTATAAATAGGCTTGTAATCTTCATTTGAAAAACACACAAACATATACAAATTCTCTCTCAATTCTATTATATATAAATTAAGGAAATTATAGAGAAATAATAATTTCCTATTAATATATAATTAAGAGTTCATTTGGAGTAATCAAGGAGGGCTATTGCTAATCAAGGAGGGTTATTGCAAAGGTAATTATTTACTTTATTTGTTAATGTCTCTTTTAATTTATAACATATTTAAGATTTTTTCAAAAAATTAACACGAAGTTTGGGTTACAAAATTGAGTGTATCTATTACTTTTGTGATGTTTAATATTAATTATGTTTACCTCGCTTTTTATTCATGTGAATAATGTGACGACCTTTCAAATAGAGCCGTCAAAACGGACCAAGCCCGTCGAGCTAGCCCGTCCCGTCTAAAAAATAGGCGGGACAGGCTACTAAAATCATAGTCCGTTTGGAGGCGAGCCAAAACGGATTGGCCAATTTGGGTCGTAGGTTGTGGCGGGACGGGGCGGGTTGGTCCACGGGTCGTGGAAAAAATAATTATATAACGGTAGATGGTTGAGGTAGTCTATTCTAATCCAATGATTCCAAACGGACTGCATGTAGTATTAAATGTTTGAGGTAGGATGTTCATCAAAGGGATTAAATAGAATACGAATAAGACAATTAATTTCGATTTTGCATCTTTTAAAAATTTAAATATCATAAAAACGAGGCAACTTACTTTTATATAATAGACATGAAAAATAAATAAATATTTATGATTGACAAAATAGTTATAAATGGGTACTATTGACCTTTCAAAAGCCTGACTTTTTTTCTTAGAAAGAATTACACAAGGAGTGGATTTGGACCGTAACCAAGTCTGAGCGAGCCCATCTCATATCTCCTTGCCATCATCGTTTTGTTATATTATCGTCAACCTCTGTCCTAATAATAGAAAATCTCAAAATCCAAGAAATTGTTTGGAGTTACGAGGACGCACTGTGATCATTCCAATCAAAAGTAATAGTATCGTGTTTATCGTCTGAGTCAGAATTTGTAGTGTAATTCGGGTTTCACTATCGCGGATCCATGGGAACAGAGCACCGGGCGGCTGTAGAAATCACGGAGCCGCTACTGCGGCCTGAAGATACCGCGGCTGCTGACGTTGATTCCGAAGTCGAACGAATCCCGGAATGGAAGGAGCAGATTACAGTCAGGGGGCTGGTGGCCAGCGCTGTATTGGGTGCCCTGTTTTGTGTAATTACTCATAAGCTCAATCTGACCGTCGGTATCATCCCTTCGCTTAATGTTGCGGCAGGTTTGTTGGGTTTCTTCCTCGTCAAGTCCTGGACCGGGCTTCTATCCAGATTTGGGTTTCAGGTTCAGCCTTTTACTCGCCAGGAGAACACTGTCATTCAAACGTGCGTTGTTGCTTGCTACGGTCTCGCCTTCAGCGGTAATTATGGCTAACATATGTTGTTATTGCTTGTCCAGATATGATCCATCTGCTGTGACTCTGTTTTTGATTTCAGAGTTTTAGAGAATTTGTTTTAAGACTTGAGATGACAATCAAGTCAAAGTTTGTTTGCCGAGTTTGTACAAGAATTTGATCCATTTTTGTCTCGAACGACTAATGTGGAAGGGCGGAATATATTTCTTGTCATTGTTTGTTGCCATTTTTATTATAATTTTTATCTTGTTTTGGAAATGGTGATTGACAGGGGGATTTGGGTCATACCTGCTTTCTATGGATGAGAAAACATATAAACTGATCGGTGAAGGTTACCCGGGAAACCGGGCTGAGGATATCAAGAATCCTGGTCTATTGTGGATGATAGGGTTTATATTTGTTGTTAGCTTTCTTGGACTTTTTAGTTTGGTTCCTCTTCGGAAGGTAACTCTCGGTTTCCAGGTTTTCATCCAGGTTCAATTTTTGTACTCATGTTTGATGGACCTATCACATAAGTTCACGAAAACATCAGTTGGCTTTAATATTTATGGTTGCGAATCTTGTGACTACCATCATGGATTGTGAAACATTCATGATCATGTGGAGCAGAAGTCCTAACCAGAGTCCAGTAACACAAAATTTTGTTAATGGAATAAGCTTCTACTTGTTGTTTAAACTTTTTCTACCTATTCTTTTGCTATAACAGTATCTCATATTTCCGTAACTTAAGGTTATGGTCTTGGGTTATAAGTTGACCTACCCAAGTGGAACTGCCACAGCAATGTTGATCAATAGCTTCCATACAAGTACTGGAGCTGAACTTGCCAGGTAAACAATCAACAGATACCAGGTTTCAGTATTCATTTCTTTTTTGTCAATAATCACATGTTAGGAAAGCTTATTGACTCTTCATATAGCTTAGTGCTTCCAACATGGTTTAGTATTACAGAAAAAGGTTCATTACCATTAATCAGAGTGTCCGTGATATTCGCTGCTTGACGTGATAATCATGGTTCAGGAAGATTATCTATCCTGTTTCACAATAGCTCGAAGCTTCTTTCCTGAATTTTTTATCGACATTCCCCTTTGAGATATTAACTGAATACCTGACTTTTTGCCTTTTCTTTCATGGTTCTTTATCGTGGTAATTTTGTGTCAATCGTGATTTCTGCTTTTTGACCTAAGAACATTATATTGGAAACTTTTAAATCCTTAGTAATCTGTAAAAAAGATGAGATTTAATTGCAAGTCTGTTGTGTTGAATTTCTATTCTTGATATGTGCTCTTGCCGATGTATGTGCATTTATCATGTCTTTACTTTTTTGATTCAGTCATTATATAAGGTGAATTATATCTCTGATAAAATCTTGAACATCTTACACCCCCCTCTCGTTCCTCAGGAAGCAGGTTGCTAGCCTTGGGAAATATCTGAGCATAAGCTTCTGCTGGAGTTTTTTTAAATGGTTCTTTAGCGGCATTGGTGACTCATGTGGATTTGATAATTTCCCCAGCCTGGGATTGACACTGTTCAAGAACACGTAACCTCCTTCCTTTAATATTAGTAGTGGTTTTTGATATGATTTTAAATGTTTGTACTTCAACCCAAATGCAGAAATAATAGAACACAGATAATAGTGATGACTTGAGTATGCTCTAGGGACATGATTAAAATTCATGTCGTGCAGGTTTTATTTTGACTTCAGTCCTACCTATATTGGATGTGGCTTAATTTGCCCTCATTTAGTCAATTGCTCTGTTCTCCTTGGAGCTATAATATCATGGGGTATTCTTTGGCCATTCATTTCACAACACGCAGGTGATTGGTATCCAGCTGGTCTTCAGAGCAATGATTTCAGAGGTCTATATGGTTACAAGG
The DNA here is from genome assembly GCA_001598015.1 of Dorcoceras hygrometricum. Lineage (NCBI taxonomy): Eukaryota > Viridiplantae > Streptophyta > Magnoliopsida > Lamiales > Gesneriaceae > Dorcoceras > Dorcoceras hygrometricum. The sequence continues at coordinate 352,024 of KQ999307.1, read as the reverse complement.
TAAACTTTTAAAAACATTTGGAACTACACGAGATTTTTCCACAGAAGCTATAGATGACTGAGAGAAGAACAAGAATGAAGGAGACATGTAGTTAATTATGTGTTACCCGGGTGGTCTTTTGTGATGTTTATTTACTTATTCAGCTTGCTCTTTGGAGCAAAGTATCCCATGCTTGCATCTAGGCTCATCTAACACCACTTATTCCATTGATGAACTGATTGCCCAGTACAGATAAACTGCTTGAGTTCTAGAAGGTTTATTCAATATACATGAAGTGCATGTCCAAGATTTTTACTGGTGGCTACTTGTTGCTTTTATTCCTGTAACCAAGAATCCATTCTGATATGATTTTGCCACCTAGCAAAGGTTAAATTTTTTGTTTGACTGGCTTTACCCCGATTAATTAGGCTTAATCCTGCCATATCCTTTCATTTTCCGCAGGTCTTCATAGCAATTTCTGTTATTCTTGGGGATGGGCTTTACAATTTGATCAAAATAGTATCAGTTACTGTCAAGGAGATATGCACCAAACGAGAAAATCTTCCAATTGTCATGGAAGCTGTTGGTGAGAGTTACATCGTGAAGTCTCATCAAATATCTACAATTTGGTAGAACATATTAATCAGGAATTTTCCATCTTGAAATTTTCATTTGATAGATGGCGGCAATACAAATATATTAGCAGACCAGAAGAAACAAGATGAAGTTTTCCTCAAAGATAGGATTCCTTTCGGGTTTGCCGCTTCTGGATACATTGGCTTGGCAGCTATATCCACTGCCACTATGCCACTGCTTTTTCCACCCTTAAAGTGGTATCTTGTTCTATGCGCATACGTTATTGCTCCAGCTCTCGCTTTTTGCAACTCATATGGTACTGGGCTAACGGACTGGAACCTGGCTTCTACTTATGGAAAGATTGGTCTCTTTATCTTTGCATCACTCGTCGGGAGCAATGGTGGGGTTATAGCTGGTCTAGCAGCTTGTGGAGTTATGATGTCTATTGTATCCACAGCAGCCGATTTAATGCAGGATTTTAAAACTGGCTACCTTACTCTGTCTTCAGCTAAGTCTATGTTCGTGAGCCAATTAATTGGCACAGGCATGGGGTGTGTAATTGCACCTCTCACATTTTGGTTGTATTGGAGTGCCTTTGATATTGGGTCCCCCGATAGCCCATACAAGGCCCCGTATGCTGTTATTTTCAGGGAAATGGCCATATTGGGAGTCCAGGGATTCTCTGAACTTCCCAACCATTGCCTCTCCATTTGTTGTGGCTTCTTTGCTGCTGCATTGGCTATAAATCTTTTGAGAGATGTGACCCCAAAAAAGATTTCGCAGTTTATTCCTATTCCTATGGCGATGGCGATCCCATTTTACATTGGAGCTTACTTTGCTATCGACATGTTCATTGGAACTGTGATTTTATTCGTGTGGGAGCGAGTTAATAAGAAGGATGCGGAGGATTACGCTGGCGCTGTTGCTTCAGGTATGATATGCGGCGACGGGATATGGACTATACCATCTGCAATTCTTTCTATTTTAAGGATAAATCCACCCATCTGCATGTACTTCAAACCTTCTGGAAGTAGCTAGAAATGTTTGTGTTTGGGTTGTAGTTCTTGGTTGCTTTACCATGTCTAAACTTTTGTAACCTTCTACCTTTCATTATCAGCATCCAACTTTGCTATGATCACCAATGGCATGTAATAACTGTTACAGCAGTTGAGTAGAAGAAAGGTCATTGTTCCTACAAATAGGGGAATATTCTAGAAGAAAGGTCATTGTTCCTACAAACAGGGGAATATTCTAGAAGAAAGATCATTGTTCCTACAAATAGGGGAATATTCTAGGAAAAAGGTTAAATTTTACTAGTTGAAGATGGGACACAGGAAAAATAGCTCATATAATATAATGGTTTTCTACCTTTGATCAAGCTCATCCTAACATAAACAACAATACAATAACATAAAGAAAAAAATCTCAAGTATCTGATTACATATTCAGTGTGTCTCTACATAAAAGTTCTAAACTTGACAGTAAAAAACAAAGTGTACCTTCTGTCTGAAAAGGAACATTAACCTGTCAACTCAAAATCCTCTACCATATATGTTGGAGTATCATTACGTAATGAAAATAATTTGAAATAATTTAGATTTCAATTAAATGATGTAACTATGCAATTGAAAAGCAATAAGCTTCTTGATAAAGTATTAGTGGAGTCGAAAAATATAAACATAAATCATATTGTCGACTGTTATGCATTTATATGGATCATTTCAAAACATTCAAAGTTTAGTATATATATATATATATATATATATATATCGGCCAACTAAGGAATTAGACTTTTAAATAGCTTCGCTTAATTATTTGATTATCAAAGAATGATCAATCCACCCACTCCTAAACTACATTTAAGTCAACCTTATGGATATTTTCCGGCTCGCTCTTTTATTTAATTTATTATATTATATTATAAAATATAAATATGTCACAAAACTACACTCGCAACCTTCACTAGGTAGAATTTGCCCAATTTGTAATAAATGGAATTAGGGACCACTTTACAATCCACTAAATTATGTTATGTTTATCCACATTCGACTAATATTTAAATTTTGGTCAATGTGAACACAAAATTGTGCTTTTAAAGTAATTTCTCTCTTTTAGAAAGTAATATATTCTATTCTGGAAATTAAACAATTATAAATTTCTGAGTGAATTTGGTTTTGGTATTCTGGCAATCTAGTTCAAGAAGCATCTTCGCAGCTCACATAACTATTATATCCTTGTATAAACTTTGCCTTTATTCCTCTGAAAATAATGAATTAAATCTAGACCATCACGAATTCTTAAATTTCTGGCATAAAGCATAATCACAGATTCTCCTGTGGAACATATTCATCACTGAAATATTGTGGGTTATGCTCGGGGGATCGGCCTGTTACATAAGTTAACTTTCTCGGATCCCTGTATACCCGCACATATCACTCGATTTAAAATATGTATTGATCAACGAAAATTTGACCTATACATGTGATGAGTCTAATAGGCTAACCTTAACTTGAGCATAATCACAGATAAAAGAAACTCAGCACCAATGAAATGAAGAAGACATTTTTGGTACTGATTCTCTTGATAGTATGTAAGTCCATTTGTTATGTATCATGTCCCAAATGTTATTTGAAAAATAATATATATTAATATCCCTTTCGAAACATTATTTAATTAATGAAAATCAATTTCTTTTTTTAAAAATTAATGATGATATAAATCCTATATGTTATGTACTTATTTTCGAATCGAGAGAGATATCTTAATATAACTATCATAATCGTACTTACCATCACTTTCTCCCTTCCTTTTTCCACTCGATAAGAAGATATTATAGTTAGCTTAGGAGAATATTTATTAACCAAATACAAACAATTAATTAAAAAATCAGTGAAAAGGAAATTTTGAGGATTACACGGTTGATTATGTGTTGTTGGAGGGATTCCACGTTCACTCTCGTAATTCCTCAGAGATTGGATAAGATAACATGAGACATAATACATACATACAAATTAATTAAAGTTTGGATATACCTACCAATCACCACACATCATCCAATATATTGGCAATGGTTAAGCTATCCTCTGGGGTACAATTAAATATATGGTTTTTTTTAAAAAAAGGATTAACTTAATTAACTAGCTATTTTCATCCTTTGCTTCAATTTCCATTTCCTAAATTGGGAAAAATATATTTAATGTTACAACAAAGAAATAACACTGTGTGTGTGTGTTTTTGTTTGAAAGAAAAAGTACCGTTGTTAAACACTTGGCAATCTCGCCGATAACTTCGACCTTCGAAAAGATTCCTGTCGTAATATAATATTAACAGGTGTATTGTTTATCTAATATCAATCAAATCATTATATATTGATCGAAAAGATTCCTATCGCAATATAATATTAACATGTGTATTGTTTATCTAATATCAATTAAATCATTATATATTGATCGAAAAGATTCCTATCGCAATATAATATTAACATGTGTATTGTTTATCTAATATCAATTAAATCATTATATATTGATCGAAAAGATTCATATCGCAATATAATATTAACAGGTGTATCGTTTATCTAATATCAATCAATTCTTGCCGATAACTTCGACCTTCGGATTGTCGTACAAATAACATGTAACACAGCATACTGGCAGGGGCGAAACATAATGGAGGTTAGCCTGGGCTTTATCCCAGATTGATTACTAAAAGCTCATATATATATATTAGATATATTAATAAATCATTATATATTTATTCATATTAATCAAATATTTAATTATTTATTCACATCAATCAAATCATTGATATAATTATTTTTTTTTTATTTAATAATTTTTACAAAGATTATAAATATATTTTTAATACTTTATCTCGTGAAAAAAACCCTACTCGCTCCAAAAATAATACAAAAGCCATCAGAAATAAATAACTACAGATATTTAAAAAATATTTGACCAAAGCTGTTACGCTAACTAATCTTGCCATAATTATCACGTGTCTATAAATCTTGCCAGGTCCCAATCCTATTAATTAATTACATATTGGCTTTTTCCATGTAGATATATAAATAGATACATATAGCTAGCAAGAATATCATCATCCCACCCCACACAAACGGAATAAATATCCAGTGCAATAATTATTTTGTTAAACCACGATTAAGATATAGTAATTCTATATTTAAAATAATTAATTACAATTTCCCCCTTTTCTTTATCTAAAAGAATAAAATATAAAAACAAAAAGTAAAAATTCTTATATTAGTTTTTTGATAAAGTAACTGTTGATAGGAATGTAGAGAAGTAAGAGAGGAGGAGGCACGTTCGATTCCGAAGGACAAGAGTTACTAATTCTCTCTCTCTCTTCCACAGATATTGGAGAAGAGATTACAGTTTTCCATACAAAAATGGAGGATGAGTTCGCCAAGCTTATTAGGAGGATTAATCCACCCAGGTACCATTTTTCCGCTTCTTGTTTTTGCTAGTCCTCGAGTTTTCACGGTGTAAATATGGATGCAAGTCGAAGTTTGTTAAATTTTATTCTTCGTTTTGCCTAAGCATTGCAGATTCGGTTCGGATTTATGATTTTTGCGCCGTTGTCTGTTTTATGTTCATTAAAGCAGCTATCATGTTTAACTTTGGTTTTTGGTGGCATGAATGGGAATCTCTTCGGCATATGTTGGATTTGGGATAAAAAAAATCCAGTGTTCCCAGATAAAGATGTTTCTTAATTTCTGCTCCTTGTCACAGGGTTGTAATTGACAATGATTCTTGTGAGGATGCAACTGTGATACAGGTATTGCATTGTTGCATCTTGTTGAAATCACAATGTTTTAGGCCATTGACTTTGAACCAGGTAGATTTGATGTGTTTCCTGTTAGTAATGGTTTATCTTATCTAGGTGGACAGCGTCAACAAACGCGGAATTCTCCTCGACGTCGTCCAAGTGCTGACGGACTTGAACTTAGTGATTACCAAAGCATACATCTCATCGGATGGCGGATGGTTCATGGACGGTATGACTTCCCATAGAAATGATTTAATCCAATGAGCATTTTCTTGAATATGCCACTAAAAGTGAAGTCCTTAACTCACAAACAGCATTTTGCTGATGCTTGTTGCAGTGTTTAATGTGACGGGCCGAGATGGCAAGAAACTTTATGATCAAGAGCTTATTAGTTATATCAAAAAGGTATAGGTCTACCTTTGGGTACTTTGTTCATATGTGAAACATGCAATGCAGAACACCTTTTTATCCAACACATTTAGTATTTTTGAAGTGAGAAGCAATCTAGAATCTGTGTCATCTTTGGACTTCTTGATGCTTTTATCGAATTGTGACATGGTTTCTTTAGTATGACCTCAAAGTGGGATATTAAACTGTATTTAATGTCCTTTCAATCCGATGAATTGCAGACACTCGAAAGTGATGATCACTTTGTACATTCTTTGCAAAGAATGGTCGGATTAGTGCCTTCAGAAGAGCACACCTGCATTGAATTAACAGGAGCAGATAGACCTGGTTTATTGTCTGAATTGTGTGCTGTACTAACTGATCTATGCTGCAATGTGATAAATGCTGAGATTTGGACTCATAATGCAAGAGCTGCAGCAGTAGTTCATGTCAATGATGGTAGAACAGGTCGTGCCATTGAAGACCCAGAACGCCTTGCAACAATAGAGGGACTGCTCTGCAATGTTCTTAAAGGAAACAATGATTTAAAGATTGCAAAGATGACACTTTCACCTCCTGGAGTTACCCACAGAGAGAGAAGATTACACCAGATTATGTTTGCAGCTCGAGACTATGAGAAGATTGAAAGATCCGAAGGTACTGTAGTTCATGATCAGAATTCCAGGCCTCGTGTTGTGATATCTGATTGTACTGAAAAAGATTATACGGTTATCATCATGAGGTCAAAAGATCGACCTAAGCTGTTGTTTGATACTATCTGTACTCTGACCGACATGCAATATGTTGTCTTTCATGGGGTAGTCCACACAGGGAGAACGGAAGCATATCAGGTACACTGATCTATGGTGGACTATGGAATTGGTTTACTTTGAAAAAAGAATTATGAGCTGACTATATAATAAATCGTTTTTGTTTTTCATTAAGAAATTCTGTTTGTTTGACAAAATAGGAGTACTACATTAGACATGTTGATGGGGTTCCTATAAGCTCTGAAGCTGAGAGAGAACGTGTTAGGCAGTGTCTGCAAGCAGCCATAGAAAGGCGATGCTCTGAGGTGTTCGCTACAATAGATTTGTCTAGATGCACCTTATCTTGTTTTATTCAAGGAATGTTTTTATGGATTTAGTTTGTTATTTCGTAGGCGCTGGAGTTGGAACTACGTGCGGAGGATAGACTTGGATTTTTATCAGATATTACAAGAATATTCAGGGAAAACAGTTTAAGCATCAAGAGAGCGGAAATCTCAACCAAGGGTGGGAAAGTTAAAGACATTTTCTACGTAACTGATGTGGCAGGCAATCCAGCTGATCCTAAGATAGTCGATTCCTTTCGCAGTCAGATTGGACCAGGGACTTTGCAAGTCAAATGGAACTCAGATTCATCTTCAAAACCTGCAGAGCAAACAAAAACTATTAGCTTCTTTTGGGGTAACTTCTTCACGTTTCCAAGTTTCTTGATCAAATCCTGCTCTTGATTGTTGCAAATTGATGACATATTGATAGGAAAGGAAAAAGGATCAATTAATATCGTAAACAGGAGTGTTTTTCCTACTGCTGCGTTACAAGTAGTGAAGTAGAACAAACCATACTGTAAATATTTGTTGTTCATCGTAGTAGGTTGTAAGTAAAGTATGTGAAGTACAAATAACCTTTCAGTGATTGTAAATTGTGATATGTAGCTGCAGGACGTGTACATATCTAGTGTTACAGATAACTAAACAGGTTAAATTGTGGAAAGAGTACTAGTTTTTTACAAATATGGTATTTCAAGGGTATATGCAGAAAGGGGACGAAGGCGTCATACTGACCCTGAATCGCATGTGTTGTCAATGCAAGTATTTCATCATGTACCACATGGATTTCTACACTAAAACACACAAACTTAGGATTTGCAGAGAACTAAACTCCAATGAATGAAACGATAAAGGCTCGAAGAGATGAGGCGAAAATCTATCTGATCCGATATCATTTCACTGAGGTTAGTGTTATTTCGACATCATGGCTACAACGCTTCATCCATTTAATGAATCTAAGCTACCATTGCAGCATTCAAGCGAATGGCAAGACAAGCTAAATGAGAGCCCAACCTGTTAGCTTGCCTCAAACATTTTTAGTGAACCCCATGAAACTTGGATAAGGAGACCTGTAATTAATTATGTTTATTAAAAGCAGAGACATGAAAGACACAAAATTGAGTAACAAAGCCTTTTCAAATCTTATACATTATCATTTGTCCAGTAATTGTCTGTGGATGTTGTTAGCTGTCGGATAAAGTTTCTGGGAGTTAAATATATATAGATTTGGACAACCCTTGTTCGAGCTAGTTTTCTAAGGTGAAGTCAGGTCTTTTTTAACATGGATTATAAACTAATATGGACCTTCCTTTTCGGCAAACAAGGTTATCACAATAGCAGACTCAAATGGAACTTTGTTAAACTAGTTATTCATTACATACCAATATAATGTAATTTCAGTCATCTATTCTTAGCTACATAATATGTATCGACCAATCTTAATAGTTAATACCAGGTCTCTGTTAGGTCAACTCTTTACTGTTTAGGCAAGAGAGCAGGAAAGTTGACAATCTTGGGGTAAGAGCTCGGTGAATTTATAAGCTGACAGTTTTTTTTTTTTGGTATTTGTGTGATAAAGTTTTATGGAGATCTTATATTAACATAAAAATTTAGAGAGGAAAAAAGATTTCTTTTTTAAAGGAGGAAAAAAAGTTTTCAATAAGATAAAAATTAAATAGTGTAAATTGCCTTATTTCTTTATTTATTAGTGTAATTGGTGATCCTCTTGTACGTTTTATACCACATATTCGATCTATTCTCTGTTTCGATTTTTCCAATATTCTTTGGCATCGTCGCATGAATATCAATTCAACATTTAAGAAAGTAGACAAATTTCTACCTCATAATTTAAAACTTGAGTACAGTAAAAAAAAAAACAACACATCGAGAAAAAAAGTTAAACACCTTGGATGCACAGTTATGTATTTAACTTTGATTATATCTTATTTGAAATTTTCAAACTCTTTAATGATATATATTATAATTTTCAATTCTTATATGTACTTATTAACTGATAATACGATTTATTTATAGAAATTTAACAAGCAACTTCGTAGAAAAACAAACTATATAATTAAATTTAAATCAATGTGATTTAATACTAGATAAAGAATTATCTGGTATATATATAAAAAAAAATTGGTGCAATTGTGCTTTTTTTTCCTTTTTTTTAATATTTATTTTCAAATTGGAGTAGGACTGCTCACAAGTTTTACAGTTATGGTGGTATAAGTGGTATGGACCACATCGAAAATAATAATTTCAAATTGTTGTGTCCCCACATTAATATTTACAATTATTTTCTTGATATTTATTATTTCAAATTGCAGTAATAATGATGATATTCTTATCTTGAATATTAAAAACATTAAAGAGATTGTATTCGATCGATGATATTTAATTAATTTTATAAATTTTAATGGATTTAAAAATCCAGATATATTCAATTCAGACATTTGTGAACTCAATGTAAGTTTAGTGATATACAAATTAGATTTTCACGGAATTTTTAAAAGCCAAGTGGTATTCAATTTCAAATTTTTAAAACTTCGTAGAAATCCATAGGTGTCCAAAATTACTATAACTCTATGTCATTCTTATGGAATGCTCTATATACAAACTGTAATGCCTATTAATGGCAAACCCACCCTAGTCCCGTCACATTGTCATCCTTGCACATTCATACATATATTACCATATACAGAAGACTCATTTCATTTTTAGCTTTTTTCTTTTTCTTTTTCTTTTTTATATTCATAGTAAATATTATATACATACATATTGTATTAATGGCAAACCCACCCTAGTCCCGTCACATTGTCATCCTTGCACATTCATACATATATTACCATATACAGAAGACTCATTTCATTTTTAGCTTTTTTCTTTTTCTTTTCTTTTTATATTCATAGTAAATATTATATACATACATATTGTATTAATGGCAAACCCACCCTAGTCCCGTCACATTGTCATCCTTGCACATTCATACATATATTACCATATACAGAAGACTCATTCATTTTAGCTTTTTTCTTTTTCTCTTTTATATTCATTACGTTTCTTACGCACAATTATTCTCAATACCAAATATCTAATTTTATTGTTAATCCCTTTTAAACATAACACAATATTTGATTTTTTTATCCTTTTAAAGTATGTACATATTTAGTTTTTATATTTAAAAATCCATAGAACCCTTTAAAAGTCAAGTCAATAGGATTCTTTCTACGACTACATGGGATTCCATCAAAGTTTATAAAAATCTATCAACTCTACAAAAGTCTTTAATTTAAAAAAAGTCATTAAAAGTTATCAGATCTCAAGATTAAATACACCCTTATAATTACAAACGAACAAAAGGATTGTGTGCAATTCTATATCAAACTTGGTCGAGGCATGTAAACCTGATTCCTGCAGCAATTTGGAGGAAAAATTCAAAGATGCCAGCAAGCATATCGAAGTTGATCTATAGGATGTAAATAAAGCATGTGAAGATCGTAATGTTTAGCAGCAGCAGACGTGTATATATCAAGTGTGGCAAATCAATAACCCGGTTGAATTGCGAAATAGTCAAGTAGGTACTATTTTTACCTAATGGTACTTCCAAGGGGAGGGGAACAAGACTTCAAACAGGCCCTGAATCAGGTGTTGTAAACCGCAAGTGGTTTGGATGTTCTCATCTACCACATGGATATCTACACTAAAACACAAATATCCAGCTTACAAAACTCCAGTGAACGAAACAACGACAGCTCATTGAAGTGTGAGCCTATTTGGTTGCATTTCATTTCACTAGATTAGTTTAGTTCAATGTCGCTCATTTTTAGGCTACAACTCAATCAGATAATAGAGCTACTGTAATAAAAAGTACCATATGAATAAAGTAAAAGGCTAGACAAACTAAATAATTGTTACCATTGCCTCGAACATTTTTTTTGACTGCGATATCACAAACAAATATTATCACCAGACCAGTCAAAACTTGGGTAACTTAAACTAATGTTACACTAAAAGCACATAAAGAGTAAACATACTCAATCGAAACACAAAAATATTCTATGCCCAAAATCTGGGAAGATGTTCCTCACAATCAAAACACTGATTTGGTTCTACTGCAAATATACATATTTGACAGTAAGCCATCAGGTCATCCTTTGGGCAGCCTCCTTTGCAAGAAATTTTTCTTTAGCTTTTGTCTTAGCCTGAGATTTTGAGCCCATAACACCTCCTCCCCACTTCTTCCTGGTCTCGTCATACTTGTCATTGAAGTTGGCCTGTAACAGACACAGACATCGCACATCAGTTTTGAACCTCACAGGAAGGGTATCCCAGCAATCACACGACCATTCAAAGCTGAAAAATAATAAGATACAGCTCTATATAACAAAACACTTGCCTTAATAGCCTCCAAAATCTTGCTGAACTCCATCTTGTCTTCATTCTTTACAGAGGTCAGGCACAATACAGACGCAGTCTTCTTATGAACAATCTGCAAAAAAAATTCCATGCACAAGCAAACTTATATCACAACTATTAAAGCAGTCTTCCTATGAACAATCTGCAAAGATCACTTACAGTTCCCAACCTAGCCTTCCCCTTTACAATGCAGTATGGAATTTCCATTTTCCTGCATAAAGCAGGGAGCCATACAACCAATTCGATTGGATCCACATCATGAGCAATTACAACCAGCTGGGCCTTGTTCTGCAGTAGAAGTTTGATGGCAACATCAGTTTCCTGATGGTACTACTTACCAGATGAAGTATGTAATTCCAGAAGTAGAATAACAGACCCACCTGCTCAATAAGATAGGTCACATGGTTCAGCCCATATTTCACAACAATAGGCTTCTTAATTTCAGGTGTTTTGCCTTCTGCTTCAGCCTGAGCTCTTTTCAGAAGGCGTTCTTTCTTCTGAGCCTTATCCTCGGGCCTGTACTTGAGCATCATCTTGAAAAGACTTGCAGCTGCAAATCAGAAGAAAATTAATTTAGCTATCCATCAAAATATTTCCTACAAGTAAGCTAGAATGTTTCAATTATCAGTTACCATAATGGATTCTATTCAATGCAGTATTAAGCAGATCGAGGACAGGAATACCGATTCCAACACAAAGGTACCTAAATGTTACAACTTACCGCTCAAAACTACACTAACACTAGTACAGAAAAAAGCATACCACTCAGCTCCTAATAAAACTCGAGCAAATGAGAGTATCAATGCATCATGCTCGAATGGAATCCATGACTTGGACTAGGACAAAATATATAATCATTAGCATCTTAAAATCCGACAAGGTTGCAATAAATTCATAGAATCAATATGGCATTATTGAAGTCGCGCACAATGACATCACCGACTAGATTGCGATCGGGTGAAGGAACAAGCATCAAACAAAATGTGATAAAGACAAAAAGAAAAATATATAAAAGCTAAAGTACATTTTTTACCTGCACCAACACTAATAATTAAAACGAAAAGATATATAAAACACAAACAAACCTAAGTTCTTATCTAGGGTCTTGGAGAACTGGTGAATCGGCGGCGGAACCTTCAATCTCTGCTTCAAAATCATCTTCTTCCGTTGAATCCGCACAACTTGAGGCCATCTCACGTATCTGTGAAGATCCTTCTTCGGCGGCAAAGCCCCTCCTATTCCGAATTGCTTAGGACGTTTCTCGAACAGTGGATTAACCACTTTCTCCGCCTTTTTCTTCGCAGCAAGCCGGAAGCTTCGCGCCTTTCTTCGGAGCCTGGGAAAGAAACTCAAATTACTCATTTCAAAGAATAACTGTTACCCGGAGAGAATAAAGAGGAGAAGCGCACCATATTCCTCAATCCAGTGGCCGGTAAGAAACGGATTGACGGTAGAAAAACCCTAGATACGGAGGTCTGTCTTGAGTGGCTGTGGCGCTAAAATAAACCGTATCCGTGACCCGTCAAGACCCGTTTTACCGGGTTCGATTTGACCAACCAGTCCGGGTTAGCGTTGGCCCACTATTATAAAAAAAAACTAAATATATATATATATAGAATTGATATGGTGGACACCTAACATGGGCACCAAGCTGACCTGGCACTTCCAGGTGCTGCCACGTCAGCCTGATGCCCACATGGTGCTCATATTGGGTGCCCACAATATCAAATTTGTATATATATATATATATATATTGAAAACTGAATTAGATTTTGTATAAACATGTAATCCCCCCTTGCATTCGCGGGAGCTAAAGAAAACATTTTATAAATAATAAAGTAGTCATATTAACTAATAAACTCTTACAAATCCCTAAAGTTATGTATCATCGAAATAATATTTAATTTTGTCTCAAAATAAACAAACATTTGAAATTACAAAGTTTTGAGTTACTAAAGTTCTATTAAGCATGGACTTCTTTGTAGTAACTAATAAACTACGTTCCATATGATGAATTAAATATGTTATTTTTGTTTCAAGTTATAAATAAAACATCAAGGCTTGTTTCGAAAGTTGGAAACAAAAACTAGATCAAGAGGAAATAAAAATAAACCGACGTTATAAATAATCGTTTTAATACTATTTCGTGTATTTTTGGCATTTTAGAAAATTGAAAGATGTAACTCTTTTCTTGACTGAACTTATTTGAAATGTAGTTACATTAGCATAAGCTAAAAGGGTAAATGCAAGTCTCGGTTAACACAGAGATTGATATGAAATAAATAGATTGAATATAACTGATTAATATTATAGTATGTGTTACAGACCATTTAGCTCTAGGAGTGTTGTATGATGCTAATTTGAGTGACAGATAACTTAGATTTGTAAATTTATCACTTTCTTTTTCCTTCTCTGACGGCTACAACCAAATAACAGCGCCGTCACATTGGAATGTTACCATCGCCTAGAAATGTCTTTATGATTTTGATCTAAAAAATTTCATCTTTGTATGGTTTCTAGACCCAGATTCTTCGTTAATTTCTACTTAATTTTAATTGAAGTACAATGACATTGTAGGTAACAAATGTTGACATATGATTATAATTTTGACACTAAATAACCAGACAAGTGGTAGTACATGATTAATAAACTACTCATTCTTTTTTTCCATTGAACCAAAGGCAACCTCAGTAGTATAAAAAGGTATACTGCAATTACAAATGTACATGAAGCATAAAAGACACATCTCACTCATGATCCCAACCAATTCTAGCATCTTCAACATATATTAAACACCGTGCGCCATTCTGCCTACTAATTGTTATTTTTGGACTTCGAAGTCCACCGTGTAAATGCTTAATCAGATTTACCTTCATAAAATGGTACATGAACACATGTTTGTCTTTGGAGCATCAACTCTCTTCTCTGTGATCACAGAACAAAGAGTTCCACTAAAGTCGAAATTCAAATACAAAAGAAAAAAAAAACTCAATTTTTATGGGACACACTTCTCACTTTCATCCAGTCAAACACCACAAGTTACTAGCATCATGCCATCAGTAAATTTTTCATGGACACTCCTACATATTGCAAGTAACATAGCAGCAAGAAGCTTTTCCATAACGAGCAAAATAACTCAACTATTGTTGCAGGAAAAATATGTTTTGGTTCCCCATATTGCAGATATTTTTATACTTGTGAATAATGAAGTCCTATTCAAGGTATCATGTGAGGTAAAAGAGAAAGAATAGAGCATCACTTAAATTAATGGGATGAGTTAATGCATACTAAATAATAAGGGAAATGAATAACAGCTCCAATCATTGCCTCGTTTTTGAGACGGACAAGGTGGATCCTACAAAATACTAAAATGACCAAAAATCCCTAGGACCATGAAGACAGTTTCTGAAGCATTCAAATGCAAACTCGTGTAGTTTACATAAAACTCAACAGCTGGAATGACATGGTAGCTGTGTAATTGAAGATAAACCTCAAAATCAGTCTCAGTTCCGGATAATTGGTCATTTAGTTAGCTGCACCATAAATTAAACAGACAGCGTTGTTGATATCAGAGAAGAAAAGAAGTACCTGTCTTTGCTTTTGCTAATGTCGGCTGTACAACAGCATGCATAGTGACGATTCCTTTCGGTAGTTCCCCAAATGGCATCTTGCACTGAGCTACGGTCCTGCTATTTTCCAAGATTTTCCCACCAGCTATTAGTTTGACATCATTTGCTGCCTTTGGTGCGATTTTCTTGTCTGAAAATTAGCCAAAACTTTTATTCAACGGAAAAAGACGGTATAATCTATGAAAGCTTAAATACAAAATATCAGGCGCTGTTGGTTGGCAATCCAAGTCTCTTGACAATAGTTTTTTCGTTCTGTTTTTCCCCTCCCAAGCCCACAGTTCTGTAAGAGCTTCACCTTGCTCCCACTAAACCCTTTCAGTTTAAAACAAAATCCCGAAAAACTTCAACACTAAAGGAAGCACAAATATGACAGGAAATAAAACCTTCGTAGAAACAAAATACTTCAACACCAAACAGACACATAGCAACTACTTTGACGATTGTGATTAGGGTGAGTGAGAAAGAAACCTTTAGGCCACTCGGAGACAATTCTCTCCTTGAGCATGGCAACAGTTGATGCGGGTGAATATCGAAAAGGGCCGATATCTGATCCATCGTACAATCTGAACTTGAGCTCCACCAATTCCTCCTCCTCCGGCATCAGTTATCTCAAAAATCAAACATAAATTATATGATTTGGAAACGGGGAGAAACCCTAGCGTATATCTTGATAATTTCACAAATCTCTCTCGCCCCCGACAAGATTCATTCTGAATTTGTTAAATTTAAATAAATTAAATTTGACACTTTTAGTGGGTTCTCTCCGCTGGAGGCACTGTCGCTTTTATCCCTCCAAATTCAGAGCTTGCAATTTTTATTGGGCCAAACTTTAGTAGTTAAACCCAAAACTAAACTCCACAAGGCCCAAACACTTTTCCTCCTCCTTTGTTACAAGTCTCTCCTTTTAGTGATTCGTTAATAAAAAACCGAAAATATTAAGGGAATGTGTATAGAAATTATATTTTTATAAATACATAAAATTAAACCACGAAAAATTATATATGATATTTCCGAGAATAAGATTATATAATATGATGGAGATTAGGATTAAAATAGTGAAGTTGCGTTGAAGAAAACAATTTTTAGTAACGCAAAATATTTAGCATTTGCATAGTTACACTATTGTAATAATTTGTGAAGTGTAAAATAATAATAATTACAAACATAAATATAATTTTTCTATTACCATCAATGTCCCAGAATAAGTCGGTGATTCCCATCCAAGTTTCTAATAATTTAAATAGATATATACACATATATTATTTCTTATTTTATATTAATATTACATACATACTTCTAATATATCAGATAATATATATATTTGCTATTACAAAGTATTATTACTCAATAATACGTAATTAAATAAAATATACATATTTAAAAGTTATTAATAGATTATTATTTAGATTTCGAAAGTTTTTTAATCATTTAAATATATATTAAATAATAGCTATAAATTTAAGGGAACTTGCCGTCCCTAGGTATATATTTCCCCAGAGACTTCATTTCTTTCAATTCTCAAAGGCGAGGTTGTTGGGCTGAGTTACTTCACTAGGTCACGTGCACCGACAGGCTTCAATTTTATTCTACTGCCATAGTCTTGAAGAATTATTTATTAATACTAATATAAGAACTATTGTCCAATCATATATAATTATTGTTTTTCTAATACAAATCTAGAAAATGATTGGAGAAATAAATTATTATATACAAACTTTCTTGTTGTCTCACTATTTAATCCACTCAGAAAGTGCCTGCACATTTCAAACAAAGAGTAGGAAAAAAAATTTAATTTACTAGATATGATACAAGTCTATTTAGTTGGAATAAAAATGTAAACTTTTCGAAAATTTGAAGATAAAACAAATCGTTCGACATAGAAGTAAAGTCTAAAATAGACATTAATCTGGCAGAGTCTTGTTGGGGATGAGAGCTCATCTGTATATTTCACATTTTGTGGCAGATTATTCTCTGTTTCAGATTATAATTAATTTATATGTTAAGTTAGTGAATTAAATTTATAGACCCACCTGTATATTTAATGCTGATGGGGAGGCCCATTGGTTTTAAAGATTTCATTATATTTTCCCACCATCTAAAATATTATGCCTTTTTTTCCCCTCACACATATCACGAATATCGATGGATTATAAACTCAGTTTACTTATTAATGTCCATCGGGTAAAGAAAGTCAAAATATCGTCGTACAAGAAAATGGTACGGACAATATACCCATTTTATTTTGGTTAATTCCACCATTAAAATAGTTTCATATTTTTTAAATATTCAGTTAATACGAGTATTATAGTAAAAGAAAATACTACTAAATCTGGAAACTTTGAGACAGATGGAATAAATCAATTACATAAATATTTATCTCCGACAGGTCACATGCTGTGTCCACCTCGTTTTAGATAAACATGAAATGTAATCATATTTGGGAATTTTTTTTTATGGATGAAAAAATAGAACATGGGAGGTAATTTATGACGACAAGAATAATCATGTTATCTGCAATAGTTGTATTATTATACATTCAGTTTGGTGATAATATTGCTTCCGCGGTCTCATGCCTTTGTTCCGAACGTTATAAAATTACGACACTACAAAATGAATAATCAGTTTATATATTAATAGTAATGATAAAATAATATTATATATATACTTGAAACCTACATAACCAACTTCCTCATCTTCTTACCCGACTACCACTCGACACCATGTGATTGGACCAAACTTAAAAATAAAACTTAACAAAAATGTTGGTCCAATCACATGGTACCATGTGGTAGTCGGGAACGATGTTGATATAAGCATGAAGTGGGATGATCTACACACATTACTTCAATAAAATAAAGTAAAATAAACAAATCAAGATTAAAATAAACCAAACTAATCGGTAGTTCATTAATTGAGATTTCGAGTTTCAATGTTGGAGACGGAACGGGAAGCCGGAGATGTGGCCGTATCAGGAAGTGTACATCATCAGGTGTCCATACAGGTGTCCACGATAAGTGTTCACAGTATCAAAAATTTATATATATAGATATATAGATATATATATATATATATATATATATAAATGTTTGAATTTTGACCTAGCTCTCCGTCCTTCCATCTTATATTATCTATTTGATACATATGTTTTGAAATTTTTTCCTATTTCTTTGATCAATAAATTTAATTTCTTTTTATTTTTTTACATATATGATCATCTACTTTATTGTTATCTCAGTTTAATATTAATTTAAAATAAATATTTGACCTAATAAATTAAGTAGCCTCCATAATCAATATATGGATCGGCTGTCTTAACTGAGGTACTGTTTAAAGGAATTTTTTTGGCAAGAGCAGCTTCCAGGTCTTCGGCCACGAGTTCAACCGCTGACCCAAGTGGAAATCAATTCTGTTGGAGAATTTCCGTAGCTTAATTATTAGCATTCAATCAACGATTTGAATACATTGGCAACCCTCTCTCGATTCATGTGTTATTTATCTATTTCTGTTTTTTTTATGCCAATGTTGGTGACGAGAGATAACTTTCTTCGATTATTCCGGTGATTGATGGAGGGAGAGGTCTCACTTCGTATTTGTTAATTCGATTCCGGTTTACACTACTTCATGCGGATGAAGATAGAAGAGACCCGAATCTTCCACGTCCGCCGTTTGCGCTCGGAGTATTGTTTACGTGCGGATTGCATTTGTTAATGCTCAACAATTATACCCTAGCTAGCTGCTCTATGAAACATTATTGCTGTGGAGAACATAATTTGATAACAGGTACTTCGAAGCTTGATAGGAATGGCGTTAACCGACAATACAAGTAAAAACTTAAAGTTGACGGCATACTGAAGAGAAGAGCAGATTTCGATGGATCAAAGCCAAAGAGCACCAGCCTGTTTGAGAAGTGGCACCAATGTACCATTGATGTGAGAAACCAAGACAACGTCCATGGAGCCAACCAGCCTCCCTCCGACATAGACAACCGGGACGGCTCCCAGTGACTTCATCAGAGCCTTGTGATCGTTGGGGTGTTGATCGAGCTCGTAGACCTTGGGATTCACTCCCATGCTGCGGAACAGCCTCTTCGCGGCGAGGCACATGCAGCAACTGCTGATGCTCAACACCAACACCGCGTTCTCCGACGCCATTCTCTCGATTCGATCCAGTGCTTCGTATTCTGCAACAAGCTGCATTTCTCTGAACACCGGAGCACTCCAGAGTTCGCTGGATATATAAAAGATGAGAGAGGGGAAGCTGGCGATCAAGGGCACGTATCAGTGACGCCACTTGCCAGCTCTGGATCTAATCTTTTTTTAAAAAAATAAATAAATAAAAAAATTACTTGTAGTTTATGAAAGGGACGTCCCATTGTATAATCGCGTTCACAGTCTATTATACAATCATTGCCGCTTGACTTTTCAAATGTAATTGGAATATTTTAATGATTTACTTTCAAATAATATTTATCCTGTGAACCTATAGAATATCATAGGCATGCTTAACGGGTGGGTTGAACCGTTTGCCCTTTAAATCCCGTTGGGGATTGATTTTGTTGAACCGGAACCGCCTAACCCAAACTATCACACTTGGTGATTTGAACCCGGTTCCACTAGGCATGCTTAATGGGGCGGGTTGAACTGGAACCTGTTCAAAACCACCCGTTAAACCCGGGCCGATAATTTTCAAAAAAAAAAAAGAATGAGATTGGTTATCTAAAAAGTTACAATAAAAACCAAGTTTTAGTATAAATATGAGTTAAATGTCTCTAAACTATTCACAACACAACTCCAAATATTATCTTCTGTTCTTATTCTATCCTAAATCTTCTAATTTCTATATTATCGTGTAGTCAATCATTCAATTGTTCATTCTATTTTTCGTGCCCATATTTTGTATTAAAAACTTTCACCTTTTGGGTTATTTTTGAAATGGTGTTTCTTCAAGTCATGGTAGTGAATGTCGTGGACTGAGTGATACACTGGACACAATTCTGGAGTTAGCAAAATAATTTGAACTTCGAAAAGGATCTTGATATCGAAGAGGAGGAGGAGTTACGGTCGGTGACACTATCATGAGAAAATAAGTGTCTTTTATCGGGACAACGAGTACGGTCGAGAGCAAGATGACGAGATGTGCAAAACGAAGTAACTTTGGGATCATTTCAAGGTCCAAAGAACAATGTACCAGTGATTTGTAAAATTCCCAAAACTTCTTATACATATAAAACGGATTGTTCCCATGGTGGCAAAGGAACATTCAAACTATATTTGCTTGAAAAATATTTTTGATGAACAAAATTTGTTGTCATGGTATAGATAACCTATCCAACTCTAAATAAATCATAGAACTTGATCTAATTTCGTTATTATTGTTAGATACAAATTACCTCTTCTTATTTGTCAGCATGATGGTTTTGTTGAATTTACCACAATCAATCATGTTTTCATAATATTTTTACACATACTTATAAAATATTGTCGAGAAACTTTTAAAGAATATAAAAACAATCGACGGATCATCTTTCAAAAACAAAGTGCAGTTAGTTTACAATCGAAATTTGGAGTAGTATTAAAAATAATTGTATCTTGTTATCACATTTCATTGGATTTATTATACTTGGTATGCGGAAAACAATTTTATTTTGGAATATTTGGATGAAGCATAATGGATACACAATTGATAGATATATCACAAAGACTCTTTAGATATTACAAAAATTCCTACTTCCATATTATAATTCTATCGTCTGGGAAGTTTGAAATTGGAAGAAAATAATTGGGATGTTTTTAATAACTATATTGGTTTATATAATTATTTAAAGATGCTACCGAAGATTTTTTAGCATCAATTACCCTGCTATTCCATTTTTCAGTTTTCTTATTCAACATATTTTATATGGTTATTAATTCAGATATGATGTGTCTCAAATAATTTGTATCAAGTATATGGAATTAAAATTTAGAAATATTGGGATAAAATCTTAACTGTCTGTTATTTAACAACTTTACTAGATACAATTCAAAGCCAAAATTCTTCAGAAATAATTTTTTAATATTATATTCAATTTCTGGAGATTAGTAACGACGACAAAAAATATCAATGATGCAACTAAAGTGGACATCAGTTATCAGAAAAACAACCGGTGGCAGCACTTGTCAATGATAAATCAAGTTGGATTAACTTATTAAGAAATTTAGAATGCCAAAAATTAAAGAGAAATTCAACGATATGCTATCTTATCGTGAATGGCAAGAGATATATTAATAGTCCAATATTTAAGTATTCATCATAGTCCTTCTTCTTAACATGTGATCGAGTAATTAGAGATTATAGATACAATCTATATTCAGAGTTGTTTTCGATGCTTCCATTGCTATAAGATTGATTTAATGTCGAAAAAAGAACAATATGAAAGAAACAATTTGTTAGTATCGAAAATACGGCTCGAGAGTTTAAAGGGGTGAATGAACTCCTTTACTAATTTTTACGAAAAACTGTTTTAAAAAGATTTTACAGCTCTTGGCTAACCTCTGAGCTGAGTTATCAGCTTGGAGGGTTCTCAGTATTATACTATTGTCTCGTGTAACAAAAGTGTTTGTGCGGAAGTAACATGATTCAACCGTGAACAAATTGATAACTTAAAAAGAAAGCTTCATGCAGTAAATAAAAGCTTCATGCATGTATACTCTCTGTAACTGTGGCTTGGAAGTTAGAACAGAAGAATATTATGTAAGTTTTTTTCTAATCTTGGCGTATGTTTCTGTTTGGAAAGGTTCAAGTTAAAGCAACTCACAAAGAACGTGACTCGAATTGGACAACAGGTTAAAACTTCAAGCTGCAAGAACTCCTAGCACACTCATAACAGAAACAGACTCGAGATTAGGGATGGCCACGGGGCGAGGCGGGGCCGGTTTTGCCATTACCATCCACGCCCCTGAATAATTCGGGGATTTCCATCCCCATATATTATTTATTAATCTATATTATTAAGATATACATATTTCTAATATATCGGATTCTATATATATACTATTACATATTATTATCACTCAATAATATATTAAAGAACATTATATATACGCATATAAATGTTATTAAATTATTACGTAGTTTGAAAGATCTTTATTCATTTAAATATGAATGAAATAAGAATAGTAATATGATTTTTATTAAATATTAATAGTAGTAATATTTTTATTATATATATATATATATATACACACACGCATATTATCGGGACGGGTTCAAGGATTTCGTGGATGGGATGCTATTACCATCCTCATCCGCATTTGATTCGGGGATATAAAATATTCCTTATGCCCGGCCCATTTCGGTTTTTTCCCCGCGGGTCCCGAAATCCACGGGGAAAATTGTCATCCCTACTCGCGATATGTTCTACAATGCAAGATACAGCTCTAAGCTGTTTTGGCTATTATAACTCTCTCACGCTCTATTTTTTATATACAAAGAAATCGTAACACTACAGAGTGAGTTCACAAAGGTTTGTGTGACACAACAAAGGATTTACAACAAGTTGTGTATGTCTCACTCTTTGTGTGAGCTGGTCTGAAAAGTTGAACTATATTTTTGCGCTCGTTAGCTTTCGTAAGTTTGTAAGTTAAAAAATTCGTTGGTCGTTCTCACAGCATCAGGTCTTCGAACTGATCCGCTTCTTCAATTTATACCATTTGGATCAACAATAATAAATGTTACCAGTAAGCACGTCGTATAAATCCAAAGTGAGATGTCTGCAGCGTCTTAAAAGGCTTGTATTGTTCAAGTACATCTTCATTAAATGTTTTCCTCTTTTAGCAACCTTTTCGTCGTTCTTAGTTGAAACAAATATATTTATATCTTAGATTAGCTCAAAGTATTTTCAACGACCACAAAGCGACACTGATAAGTCAAACACATCAAATCAAGTTGATAGAAACCTCAAATACTCTAAAATCCATTTTGCTGAGTTGTTTACTCAATTGGGCTCCGATCTGATCGCTGTGTTGAACTGCTATAATCTGGTTCTAAGCTGATCTGTACTATTTCAGATAGTAATTTTTGTTCACTTCTGTCTTCTTCTATAAAAACACAAGTCTTCATGAATGCATCCATCTATTCTAAAAGAACCTGGATAAATTGTCCTTCAATGACGCCATCGCTTAATCAGCTTGCTATGAGCTGGTTTCTCAACTGATCCAATACAAAGTCCGCTCTATCTGTTCTGTTTGGATATTATCAGCTCTTCTAAATTGATCTAATCTGTTTCTGTTCTTTCGAGCTGGTTTGTCTTTAACCAGCTTGGTTAATTTTTCTGAGCTGGTTTGTCTTTAATCAGCTTAGTTTCGAACTGACATATTTGAGCTGGTTTGTCCTTAACCAGCTTAGCTCTGATCTAAAGTCCCTGAGCTGGTTTGTCCTTAACCAGCTTAGCTCTGATCTAAAGTCCCTGAGCTGGTTTGTCCTTAACCAGCTTAGCTCCGATCCGGTTTCAATACTCAACATAGTAAGTTTCGTCTTGAACTGATCGAATAATCTCGAGCTGATTTAATATCTTTTTGTCTTCACCAAAGTTTATAAATTCTCCATCACAATTGATGAATTTGCAAAAGAAAAATTATGAAGTGGAAGAATATTCTAAACACTTTATAATAAATACGATGAGAATTAATATATAATTTTTTTAATACAAATTGAGATGCAATGTTTATAAGTTGAAATTTGATGAATGAATATTTTTCAGATATTATTTGAAATTTTTAGTTAATTTACTTCATAACAAATTCGAACCAACATGGACTAAATGTACCCGATTCGAAATGGTTCCAAACATAGAAATCAGAACCGAACCGATGTCAAACCATTTGTTGGATTTTTATTTTTAGTTATGCACTGCATTTTGAATTGTTTCTTTTTGTGTGTTTGCTCGGTCAATGTTCTGTTAGAGTTAGTGGCTTAGTTGGGTTAGTGGTCTGTTTTGTTTTTTCTCTTATGTACGCCTCTATAAAAAGGCACTGGAAGTTGATTAATAAAGTAGGGATTTTACAGTGCAATACTCTGTTTTAACATTTTGGTATCAGAGCAAACAAAAGCAAATTTGATCCCAGAGAGAGAGAAAAAAAAAAGATGAGCGACAAGAAAACACTCACGAAGATTCCTCATTTCGATGGCCACTATGATCATTGGAGCGAAATGATGGAAAATTTTTTGAGAGGCAAGAGTTTGTGGAATTTGGTAACCGACGGTTACTCCGAGAGAGCAGCAGAGGGAGTACCAACGGCTGAGCAAATGAAGGAGCTGGAGGAGCTCAAAACGAAGGATTACCAGGTGAAGCATTTTCTGTTTCAAGCAATCGATCGCACGGTGTTTGAGCAGATTTTGGATCGAAGCACATCCAAGATCATCTGGGAATCGTTGAAGAAAAAATTTGGGGGCAATGAGAAGGTAAAGCGATCCCTTCTTCAAACCTTGAGGAGAGAATTTGAAGTTTTATCGATGAAGGTGGATGAAACAATCGATGATTACTTCAAGAGAGTGATGATGGTATCCAACAAGATGAGAAGCAACGGTGAGCAGATGCCGGATTCGAAGATTGTGGAGAAGATCCTTCGAACCTTGACAGACCAATTCACGTATGTTGTTGTGTCAATAGAGGAGTCCAAAGACACGGCAAACATGTCGGTTGATGAATTGCAGAGTTCGTTGTCTGTCCATGAGAAGAAATTCAGGAAGACACCTCTTGAAGAAGAAATGCAGGCTCTCAACGTCAATATTCGAGGCAGAGGCAAAGGTGGATCCTCTAGAGGCCGAGGCAGAGGAATAGGAGGAAGAGGTGGTCGTGCTTTCAACAAGGCAACGGTCGAGTGCTACAATTGTCACAATTTGGGCCATTTTCAATGGGAGTGCCCAAAATGGAACAATGAAGCACAATATGCAGAGATTGATGAGAAAGAAGAAGTCTTGTTGATGGCTTATGTGGAGCTTCATGGAGCACAGCGAAGCGACGCATGGTTCGTAGATTCTGGGTGCTCGAATCATATGTGTGGAGAAAAGGGCATCTTCTCAGAGCTGGACACAAATTTCACTCATCACGTGAAGCTTGGAAATAATCACAAGCTGAATGTTGCTGGTAAGGGTGTGGTGAAATTTGTGCTCAAAGGAGTAACCTTTGCTGTAAGTGATGTTTACTATGTTCCTGATTTAAGGAACAATCTGCTGAGCGTTGGACAGCTACAAGAAAAGGGGCTTGATGTGTTATTCAAAGGGGGAGAACATAAAACATGTAGTGTCTTTCATCCAACAAGAGGAAAGATAGCTGAATCCATCATGAGTGCAAATAGAATATATGTGTTAATCGCAGAAACGTGTGGGAATGAAGAAGAAAAATGTCTGCAGATCGATGTCTCAGAGAAAACGGAACTATGGCATCACCGCTACGGTCATCTGGGTTATCCTAGCTTGCTCACTTTGCATAAGAAGAAGATGGTCGAGGGCTTGCCAGCGATTCAACAAATCAAAGACACATGCGAAGTTTGTATGAAAGGAAAGCAACACCGAGTGCCTTTCCCGAAGCAGAGCACCTGGAGAGCAACTGAAAAGCTGGAACTCATACACTCAGACTTATGCGGTCCCATCACTCCTTCGTCAAACAGCCAGAAGAGGTATCTGATCAGTTTCATTGACGATTTCTCTAGAAAAACCTGGATCTATTTTGCATTAGAGAAATCAGAGGCTCTGCATCATTTCAAGTTGTTCAAAGCACTTGTTGAAAAACAAACTGGATTGTTCATCAAATGTCTAAGAACGGATAGGGGAGGAGAGTATAATTCTGGAGAATTCAAGGAATTTTGTGACAAAAATGGAATCAAGAGGCAGCTGACTACGGCATACACTCCTCAACAGAATGGAGTAGCTGAGAGGAAAAATCGAACCATCATGAACATGGTGAGAACGGTTCTAAGAGAGAAGGAGATTCCAAGATCATTCTGGCCTGAAGCTGTATTGTGGGCAATTCATGTTCTCAATAGGTCACCGACCATGGCTGTGAAAGACAAAACTCCGGAGGAAGCATGGAGTGATAAGAAGCCATCCGTGGAACATTTCAAGATCTTTGGCTGTGTGGGACACGTTCATATTTCGGATGTTAAGCGAACCAAGCTTGATGACAAAAGCTTGAAATGTGTGTTGCTAGGATACAACAGTGAATCCAAAGCTTACAAGATGAATGATCCAATGGAGAAGAAGATCCACATCAGCCGAGACGTGATCTTTGAAGAAGGAAAAAGGTGGACTTGGAAGGATGATCATTTGGTTGAGCAGGATACCGAGCTTGAGTGGGAAGATGATCAAAATGGGGAGATGGATGACGAAGAGGTCGAAGATGTTTCGGATGCTGAAGAGAATGTCGAAACTGCAAAAAATGCTACAGAAACTGCAGAGAACGCAGAAGATGAAGATGCGGGTGTGAATCAGTCTCCTGTTGCGGAAACCAGAACTCGAAGACCACCTGTTTGGGCTGCTGATTACACTGATGGAGAAGAAATTTCAGATGCAGAAGAAGAAATCAATATGGCAAAGGTCGATGTCTTGAATGTTGATTATCTTGCCTTCATGATTATTTCAGATCCTACGAATTTTGAAGAAGCAGCCAAGCATCAAAAGTGGAGAAAGGCAATGGATGCAGAGATAAGTTCTATTGAGAAAAATCAAACGTGGTCTCTCATCTCATTGCCGGATGGAGCTAAAGCAATTGGAGTCAAGTGGATTTACAAAACCAAACTTAATGAACTTGGAGAAGTGGACAAGTTCAAGGCGAGATTAGTTGTAAAAGGTTATACACAAGAATATGGGGTGGATTACTCGGAAGTTTTTGCTCCAGTAGCTCGAATGGACACGGTGAGAATGATCCTTGCTGTTGCTGCACACAAAGGTTGGGGAGTTTATCAATTAGATGTCAAGTCTGCGTTCTTACATGGGAAGCTAGAAGAGGATATTTATGTGGAACAACCTCAAGGGTATGAAGTTTCAGGAAAGAAAGAAATGGTTTACAAGTTACACAAAGCTCTCTATGGATTAAAACAGGCACCAAGGGCTTGGTTAGTCGCATAGAAGCATACTTCATCAAGGAAGGCTTCACGAACAGCCCAAATGAACAGACCTTGTTCATCAAGAGATTTGGAGGTAACTTTCTGATTGTAAGCGTGTATGTTGATGACTTGCTATTCACGGGGAACAATGTTAGGTTGCTGGAAGAATTTAAGTGTTCTATGAAAAGGGAATTTGACATGACGGATTTAGGGAAGATGAGATATTTTCTTGGCATAGAGGTGGTGCAAAATCCAGAGAAAGGGGTGTTCATTTGCCAAAGGAAGTATGCGGCTGAAGTGATCGATAGGTTTGGGATGCAACATCACAATCCGGTCTGCAATCCAATTGTTCCGGGTCAAAAGATTGGTCGAGATGAAGCTGGTGAGAAGATTGATTCAACGCTCTACAAGCAAATGGTGGGAAGTCTGATGTATCTCACAGCATCTCGGCCTGATTTAATGTTTGTGGTATGTTTACTCAGTCGTTTCATGGCCTCTCCTACTCAATTGCATCTAGCTGTAGCAAAGAGAGTCTTGCGATACCTCAAGGGAACATTGGAGTGTGGAATTTGGTATAAGCGTGGAACAATGAGTGACTTGGTGGCATATACTGACAGCGATTATGCGGGTGACATAGATGACAGCAAGAGCACATCGGGGTATGCATTTATGATGAGTGGAGGAGCTGTGGCATGGTCGTCACGGAAGCAACCTATTGTGACACTTTCCACTACAGAAGCAGAGTATGTTGCGGCTGTAGCTTGTGCCTGTCAAGCCATTTGGATGAGAAGGATTTTGAAAGAGATCGGTCATGAACAAACCGAAGAAATGGTGGTGTTCTGCGACAACACTTCAACCATCAAACTGTCCAAGAATGCAGTCATGCACGGAAGGTCCAAACACATACGGGTACGTTATCATTTTCTCAGAGACTTAACCAAGCAAGGAATCATCAAGCTCATACATTGCAACACGGAGGAGCAGCTTGCGGACATGATGACTAAACCTCTGAAGCTGATGTCTTTTCAGAAGGCCAGGGCAGCGTTAGGAATGGTGTCGTTGAGTGAACTGAATCTCTTGCCAGAGAGTTAAGTTCAAGGGAGGGTTTGTTGGATTTTTATTTTTAGTTATGCACTGCATTTTGAATTGTTTCTTTTTGTGTGTTTGCTCGGTCAATGTTCTGTTAGAGTTAGTGGCTTAGTTGGGTTAGTGGTCTGTTTTTGTTTTTTCTCTTATGTACGCCTCTATAAAAAGGCACTGGAAGTTGATTAATAAAGTAGGGATTTTACAGTGCAATACTCTGTTTTAACACCATTTAAGTCCAGTTTCGAGTTCGCCGATACCGGAACTAGAAGGGGTGGACCAAGGGGTGGACCAATAAGCATGTCTACAATGTCATTGTATATACTATCAAAATTGAAATCTTCACTGCCAAGTGCCCTAATAATACGTATCTTGTACTGTAGTTTTCATTGTAAATGTAACAGTGCACGAGAGCAAATTACGAAGATAGTGTTATTTATGGCTTATTTTATATATTTTAAAATTTCTAACTAACGAAATATTTTATGTAAAAGTTTAAAAAAAAATTATAAGAAAGAATTTTCCAATATCTAAGATGCGAACCGAACCAGTGTCCAGTTTCCTTGGATTTTGTAGCTATGGCCATTAAGAGTTCAACTGCCACTGCCACTGTCACAGCCACTTGAATATTTTGTTATTTACTAGTTATTATTAATTGCTGGCTGACTGGCCTTTTTTTGTCATATGTTTTCCTACCCCACCTATTATTATAATTAGATCGGGAAGGGTAATGATGGGACAAATTTGTGTTAAATCCTTGCTTTCAATTTCTTTAGAAAAATAGGTGCTTAATTTCTAGAATATGATAAAATATTCTGTAGTTCATGGGTTAACATATCGTTTTAGAGATACTAATATATTATATTTGATTATCAACTCTTTTAAATTTTGATATAAAGCTAGCGTTTTACGATTGGGGCAAGTTTATCAGTACAAAGTATGATAGACATTGGGTAATAAATATCATATATTAGTATTAGAGTTGATATAGTTGAAACTCATATAACTATCGTAGAGTCATATTTACAATCTTTTAGGTCGTTTATTTATCTAAAAATGACAAATGCGTAATTAATATTAGTACATATGTTTCAAAATTCGTATATATAACAAACCGTTATATCATACATTAGTACCATATTATCAATATTTTGTATTGATTGTCATCCGAAAATACATAATGCATCATTTATATCGATATTTCTTTTACATAATTTGGTTTTAAAAACAAACATATATAAATACCAAGTATGAAACAATTGATGATTAAATATCTTATATTAATATCATATTTAAATAATTTGTACCAACAGTATTAAAAACCAAGTGATCGTCCAGTGTAACAGAAACAATTCTTTGTAAACATATGTTTACCCTGACATAGGAAACTAAGTTTGAATTGGAGGAAGAAATAGCTGTTGATTCTATTCTTCTGATGACCACCCCATTGCAAATTTATGGATTTTAAGTCCCTCTAACTGTCATTAGTAACCTTTAGTAATAGTCCACATGTGTCGGACTATGCATCTAACGACTTTTGACAACATATCGTGATCCTAGCCTCGCGTCAATCAAAACTCAGTTAAGAAGTTGAGATTTGGTCGTTTGGAAGATTTTCATGGAGACACAAAAAATTGTTAAAATTTTAGAAGAAAATATTCCCTCCCGACAATGGGACAAATGTACGAAAACCAATTTTCTTTGCTTTCTTTTCTCCTGTTTCCTTTTATTTTCCAACTTCACCAAATTAATTAGACATAATTAAACATATCTTAACTACTATGCAAAACCAAGTCTTCATTCTCCATCTACAACTAGGCAACCAAAACGGCATTTACATCAACGTTGGAAAAAGAACACCTTCAGCCTACGATGTAAGAATTTATGTAGTTCGAAAAACGCTATTCCTCTCAGACACCTAAGATCCTACTGGCGACTCATGGGGGCCATTGGCAGAGATGATGCCTGATTGGGAAAACTACCTTCTGCCGTTTGGTAGTTCTGATAAGAATCAGTGGGCATAGTAAAAGAAGAAACCCCATTGATAGGAGCACCAACAGGAGCATAACCAGGTATGGTCACTGGCAGTTGTTGGCTCATGTTATAGCCATATGGTCCATTCATCATGGGCATGGCAGTGTGCATATACTGGGGATAAAGCTGCATAGGTGGAGGCAGCGGCGGCAATGGAGGAGGGGATGATGGTGGAAGAGGAGGTGCTTCATCGGAAGTCAACTCCTCTGAGGTGACTGGCAAATTGTGTTGCAGTTGTCCAGGATGTGAAAAGGGCAGAGCCGCAGCATGTGGATACTGAGGAACATAAGAAGGGTGATCATTCTCGAACTTTGCCCTCTTTTCAGAAGGGTAATCACTGGGCAAGTCTTTAGGTGGATTGCCTATTACTCCTGGTTCAAGAGAAGCAATAGCGTAACTCAATACTTGAGCTGAGGATGTTAATGCCGTGAGTTGTGCCGCAACTGCAGCTGCCGCAGATTTAGGATCTCCTACGTAGCTAGATTTGTCGACCAAAGATGACTGATGAGCATGGGTTGTTGTACTTGTCTGCTCTCTGGCTCCAGGTACAAGATTCTGAGGCACCTGAGAGGCCGAACTTCTGTTTCCAGTTTGTTCAGGTAAAACTTGACCATTACCACTGCTGCCAAGTAATTGCCTGCAAATCCTGCCTGCCTGTTCTGTGCACGTCTGTGCTGCCTGGAAATTATAAAGGTCGGAAATTCTTTTGATTAGAAGATGCTGTATTATACTCAATAATGTAATTGGTCTTCGATCCGGCTAAATAAATCAGGATTCTGAAGGGATTTGTTGAAATTCTGGAATCTTCATATTGAAACAATCTCATACGTTGATCATAACGTACATTCAACTGCAAAACTCACAGACCATGGTTGACATACAAAATTATTCTTGAAAAATAAAATCTTCGATGAAATATATATGTTCCTTAAAACTGCACGATGACCTGTAAACCATATACAGGACGAATAAATCATATCACTAACTTGTCAATCAAACAGGATACAACCACAAAAAACTCAAGTTTACCCACAAGGACCATTTAATATTAATTCAGAATTGATGCAGAAAAAATTTCCTCCATTTATTTTACTGTGTCTAGCCTGAAGACAATGAAATATTTCTTTCAAGAAAATCAATTGAACAATTAACCAAAAAGATACACACAAAATACAATCATAATTTAATAAGCTAAACCAGCATGGAGTACCATGCAGGAAAATACATGAGGACCGAAATGAGTAAAAATGAGATGAGTTACCTGAAGTTGATCACGGACTTGGTCCAGCTTATATTCCTAAGAGCAATACAAGAAACACATAGTTAGAAAAAGGGTATAAGGTGATGCGAATAAAACCTAATATTTAAATTCCAAAACCAATGTAAATGTACACTCCAAAATATACTACCTGCTCCTGTAGAGCCTCCCGCAAAAAAGCTACAAGGTCAGATCTCGAAGCTTCAAAACCTTGTAGCTGCTCAATGCAGTCCCTTAATGTTGCATTCTGCCCCCTCAGCTCATCGGCGATGCTACCATTGACATTGCCTACTTGATAATTCCAACCGAAAGAAGGATCCGATGAGGCAGGACGGGTAAAAAGAGGTGGATGTATATTGCCAAATTAGATAACAAAAGGAACATTGACGGAAACATTACACATGGATGAATATAGGGAGAAATATCACATAAATACAGTATAGCGAAAAGTATGGATATATATTTTTTTTTGCTTGATTCTATAGGCCCAAATACTATCAAGAAATCATAAATAGCTTTGCCACCTCCAGCAAGAATGTCCATGCCTACGTTTCCTCAAACTCAAGTATTGCAAGCATTTTCACAGAAGTTAGGGTATGGTTCATCTGTTCATTCATGCACTCCACATAGGTAAGGGGGAAATAGGTAACTGGATATCCTTCACATTCGCAAAACCTTGGGAGGGAAAACGTGGCATAGAACACGGCCAGTCAATCAGAGTAATTTCCTGACCTTTGAATGTGGATGAACATGTAACTCTTTGTATTTATCACATTAAAGTTTTTCCTTTTCATAGTAGGAAACTAAATTGTACTGGTAAATAATCTTAATTATGTTCTTCTAGTGATCCATATTCAATTCCTAACATAGACCATGCAGATTTACATTTCAGATTTAACATTTACAGTACAAAAACTTGCTGTTTTTGGTACAAGTTAATATATGTTTATGTAGTCTGAAAACTCCAATTGCAACAGAACTTAAAGTATGCCACGAACAGTGTATGAATGGTTTTCATTACAAAGCAATGCCAGATTTCAAAACATCCACAATTGTTGTCATAAGCCACAAATTCGACTCTACCCAGGACAGGATTAACCAAGTATAAGTAATATGCATAATATAAAATAAGTACCTGATCTGTTATCCCTTTCAATATTTTTATCCACTTTCTCCACAAAGGAGACGGCATTTCTGCACTTGTACAAAATGGCATCTTCATCTTGTTGACTGTTGTAAACAGCTTGATAACCTGAAACTAACTTATCCAGAGTATCGGCACCAGCAGGCTTCTGCTTGTAAGTGAAGGATAGAATGAACAAAAAAATTACATTAAAACTGATGACACCAAAAAAAATCATCAAATGAAATAAAGATACCAGTTTATATTCTGCATGCTTCCAATTCCTGTTGTCATAATCAGGTTGCCTTTTCACAATCTCTTCCTTGAGAATATGGCCCCTTGAACCAAATACTTTTCGTTCCTCCCAGATATTTATCTGTTAGTGATACAAATGCAATGATTTACTATGCTGGCCACATCACAACAGCTGTTTCAATAATAACGATGATGGGAACAGAAATGCAAGATAACTCGATCCATTGACATGATATTTTCTTAATCTTCCCATGATCCAAGTATTTAGAAGGTAGCTTCTGATAAGCAAAATATGTTCTCACAAGAGAAACATGTTTGAACCTACATTCCAGGTTTACGGGTTAACGACCACCTTAAGTTGCCCGAATAACTAGTGCCATACACATTATTGTAAAAACAAAACCCGGTAAAGCAATCAGTAAAAGCAAAAGGTAAAAGTCATCCCAAGAAATCGTAGCCTCTCAGCAATGTTCATACATGTTTTGGGAACTAGGTGAAACTTCAAAGGCATCATGACATCTTAGGTTTTTAGGAAGTGGGGATTAAATTACAAAAGTGGGATTATAGGTCATGTTCGTGAAAATGCAGTGCGGAGCCTAATTGAGAGTAAAACAAAGGAGAAACAAATAAATCACTCCAATAATTAGATAATTTGAGAAATATTTTAAAAATAAGATTTTCCTTTGACTTGATCACTGAAATTCTGCACTCACGGTGTAAATAAAATGTTCGTCTAAAATTCTGAATAACTATAAGACGAGGGTAGGTCGACCTTTCAAGAAAAGACCTTCGAAAATAAAATTGAACGAAATTAATTTAAAAAAAAACTACTTGAATCAATCTTCATACTTTGTTTGTGCATTTTTTTCCTCTTAAGGAACTTACCTTGTTGATGACAATCGTTGCTATCATGAAAGAGGAAGTTAAAATTCTACATATAAATAATATTAGAGAAGGAGAAACATACCAAACGTAAGGAAGCATTCCTGCCAACTTCATCCCCATTTTCAATTACATCACGAAGAGAACCAGGAAGAACTTTCCAAAACTCCACAACAAACTCTACACCTTTTCGTCTGCTGTTTTGGAGAATGTCATTTGCAAGATACAGGAACGCCAATCTCTGGTCACGAGGTGCGCAGTGAAATTGTCTATCCCATGTTTCAACAACTTCTTTAGCTTTGTTCATATGAAAAATGCACCAATGTGATAGAGCTTAATCATGTCAAGGAAGTGAGATGAAATGGTGCATTTAGTGATAAATAACCTGACTCCACAGAAAAGACACTTGGAATTGCTTTAAGTTTAAGTGAGGTGAAATGGCATTTAGTCACCTTCACATTCTAATACAATTAAACAATGTAAGTTAGAAGAAACTCTCCATCTTGAAATGATCTTGATGGAAATTCATCTTGGATAGTCCACTTCAAAGTCATAGATACATAGATACTAGCAGTACCTAACAACAATGACACTGTAGTTGAGATTCCAAAAGTAAATTTTTCAACATGGAAAATCCAACTGTCGGATCATCCCTAACATGCATACATATGTAGCTCTCTTAAATGCCAATAAAAGGCTATCAACAGGAAGGTATACATATGTCAGGAAGCAATAATTAGCAGGATACTCTCAATGCTCTGCTGTGAGCTGTTGAGCTTTGCCAGTTTCTCAACCAGAATAAGTGGATTAAAATTGCTTCCCATTGTTTATCAAACAAAGATAAACTGGTCAGTGGGTCCCAAGACAGACCCAATGAACACAAAAGGAAGAGAGAGAGAGAAGGTAATCCTGCAGGAAAAACATAAATGAAAAGACAATAAGCAGGCTTAGAATAAAATTGAAAATAGCCAACAAACTTAGCATCAGTATTGCTCCAAGGATAACAGCAGTAGGTATCATCAATCAATCACACTAAACACTGCTACAGTGCAAAACAAGTTTACGTATAGAAAAACACAGCTGAAAACAGCAATGTGACTGAGGAGAGTGCTTGCAGCTGAATATATGAAGCATTTTCTTGGCTATATTAGCAGGTAGCAGAAGCCTCTACCACCCACAACATGTGACTATTAGATATCAGACAAAATTGAGACCCAAACGGGATACTGCAACCTCAATTTTCATAACTAAAAGCACAAATGGTTTCAGAAATTTCAGGAAATTTACCAAGAGACAAATGATAGTAAACTTCGGGTGTTAACATTTTTTAAGACACCGATAATTGAATGGGACCTATGATTACTGACAATTAAATAACTGCTGAATTCATATACAATATAATTGACCACACAAAAGGGATATCATAGTCACTCATTGTAATTTGGTTATTAGTTGAACACACAACGAATGGTTATTGATTACAGCAGAGCGAGAGAACTTTGTTCCACTTCTGGCTTTTTACACGTCTCTACTGAAAATTTTTATATCTATACCCATCTGTACATGTAAATTGAACAAATGGTTATTAGTTTAACACATAATGAATGTTAATGATTTATATATAGAGAAAGAATTTTGGTTCGCCTTCTCCTTCTTACACGTGTCTTTATAATGACACTGTAATTAATTCAACACATGGTTATTACTAGCGAAAGAAGTTTGTCTCTCCTTTTCCTTCTTACACATGTACAAACACACACACAAAGGTGTGGATCGTAGGCAACATTTTATAATTGGAAAAGACGAATAATCTCATAATCAGCAACAACCAAAAGACACCCCAAGGAGATATCTGTAAAAATTTTCCCACCCTCTTAAATTCTAATTTAAGAGAAAAGTACAACTGATTGTGGCACTTATAACAACTTCCACTTTTATCCTTTCGCACAATTAATTATGCAATTTATCGTCATGATATTACCATCAATTTTATTTTTTTATGGTGCTACCCAAGCAAAGAAAAAACCATCAAACAATCACAATAATAAAACAACATTGTAAATCTCCATGAATAAATCTACGAAGTAGCAAGAAATGATCATCAACTAATTTATACATCATGCCACTCAAGGTGTACATTAAATACAAAGGCAAAGATAACGTGAAATTGTTCGTGATTAACATTCGTAGTTAAGAAATTAATAATTATTCAACATTTCAATGTTACGTCACAAAGCAGACATTTAACTGGGAATTAATGATTATTGATTAACAATTACTCGAAATTCAATTTTACTTGATAAATTATTCCAATATTTCATTCATGTCAAACTTTTCGATCGCATAGGATCCAAATAACCTATATCTACTGCCCCATCATTTAGTAAATATTAAAATCATTTCAAACAAGAAATGTATGTCCAACTCTATTTCAAATAAATAGTTAAAACGAATTTGGAGTTTAACAAATTATTGACAGAAATGGGTTTTGTTTGGGTCCTCCTAATTCTTTTCAGAACTTACTTGATGCAGATCTCGACCGCGATATAGGCCGAAGGGGTTGACTTCTAGATTGTTGTAGTTCATTGTATCTGGTGGTCATTTGGTTTGAGAGAAATAGGAAGATCTTTTAAGATAAAAAGGACAGCTCAAAGATTGTTGGGTACTGTTACGTTAAGGGATCTGGGCTGGATTCAAAAGAATAGGGACATCTAGCTATTTTTTGGTTACAAATCTATATAAGGATTGGAATTTAGTAGTTCGTTAATTTGTATTCTCTTACTAATGCTTTTTAAGTGGATTTCTAGTCCACTTTCAGTAATTGCTATTATCTGTATTAGTATAAGTTAGTTCCTTAATCCTTATGAAAACCAATTTATCTCCAATGTATTCAACCAAGAATTTAATATTAATCAATGATGACGAGCGACGTTAAACAAACTTAATAGTGGCTATGAAATTCAGGAAAAAATTACCTAGAAGAGAATAATAATGGTTCGTCAAATCTTTTTATTAATAATCTAATTTATAAGTAATTAATCAAGCATCTAATTATTAGGATATAATAAAAATTCAATAAAGGGGAGAATGCCAATTGCCAAATTTCTATCAACAATAACATTATGAACAAATAGAAATTCTACACTTTTCCAAATGATATACCAAGAAGACGAACAAGAAGGTACCGTTTTTAATTTCCATGGCTTAAAACACCAAGAGAACTTGGTAAATCGTCCTGGTTAGTCCATAATCTTCCTTTCTGAAGGTCCAGGTCCATAGCTCTTTATTAACATAGTCTTTTATGAAGGTTCAGATGCATAGCCCTTAATTAATCAGTTATGAACATTGATGAGTAGTGTCATTCTCTAAATAAATTGTGGTTCAGGCATTGGTAAACCATTAGCGTTTTACTTTTGTGATCGCTTTTCCTTATGCAGGGTAAGTGGATGGATAAACATTTCAACATTTGTTTCAATTCATGTTTTCTATATGTTTTAAGCTCATTATCATTCGCCAATAACCGAAGTTACAGAGAATGCATTATTAACCATATTTTTTCATTTACATTACATCTACTTGATTTCTACTTGCAAAACGGATGTACTTCATGCAATGCACATACTAATGAATAAAAAATTAAACGATACACGTACTTCATGCAATGCACGTACCGAGTTAATGCAAAATCAAAACCTTTCATCTCCGCTACATCAAGCAATTCGATATACGAATTACGAAACATACAAGTCAAGACAAATGGTTTAAAGAGAAATTTAGGAAAATACACCCACAGATTCTTCGATTGATATTGAAGTGGAACAATTTATTGGCAACATAACTGTTTAGAGACACACTCAGAAGTAGGGGCAATGGATTGTCAGTGACATCAATTATTCGCAAAAAAAGTATAGTAAGGAAACTCAATTGCTTCCTTTAGACAAAAACACAAGTTCCTGCCACATGAAACAACAATAACACCTGAAGCTTAAGTTATACACAGAAATACAAATCAGGTAAAAAGAAAAGAAACAAATTAAGCCCACATTTGACAGATAGAGTATAACACGAAAAAAACCTTTTCAAGTAGAAACTGAGAGGTAGTTAGCAACACAAAACCGGAGTTTTTACGCAAGCGAGAGCCTCAAAACTCAGCTGCTGGAAAAATTAGGGGTTTCTCCAGGAACCCAATGCTTTTCACGGAAAAATTGATGTTTCATTCTGTTAGATACCTCAGAGTTGCTTACATCTAACTTACAGCAGCAGCAGATAGAATTGGTGCATACAAAGGCCGAATTTAGGGTTTGCCTGGGCTCGTGAATCGTTATAGCTAAATTGAAGAGGTACCGAGATTGCGAGGACAAGGGAGGGATGACTCTGAGCGCAAATATATGCATGTAACATATTCCCGAAACTGCCCTTGGGTCGTTTATTCGTTAATAATCGTTATGTATTTATATAAAGATAGCATCAAGACATGCTTAATTTAAATTTTGAATTAATTTCATAAGCGTAAAGTCCCTCCAAACTCATTATATTATAGATAGGTTGGAGAAGTTGGGGTGTTTGAATAAGTTATTATAAAAATAAAAAATATATTTTACCAAACTATAACAAACTTGGTGAATTTTAAAAACTTTATTTCGTTATTACGAAAATGAATTCTCGGATCAATCCGGAATATAGTACATCCTAGGAATTGTTTCTCGGATCACTATATTCTGTAAGTTCTACTCATTTCGTTGTAGTTCAGTAAAAAGGAGTTATTTTCTATAATAATTTAAAAACAATAAATATGATATAACTTTATCTTAAATTTAATCAAATTAAAATTAAACATATTTTAATTTATTAATACTGTTTATGAAATTTTTAGTAATCACTCCACCTTTCGTCTCATGATTAGTACCAATCTGACAATAATAAGAAAAAAAATAGAAAATAAGAATTCAAATACTTGGATCGTTGAAGATGGATGATAAAGTGGTGGAGAGCAAGTCATTTCTGCCAACCCCTCATTCTCCACAGTGTCCGCTCAGCCCCTTGCTTGTAAGCATGCATACATAATTTTCCCTTCACTTTCGGGTCTCCCTTTTCTTTCTTCTCCTCCTCTCACTCTTGCCATGTCTGAAAAACTCTGCCATGGATTTACAGAAAGAATCTCCCCGCACAGAAAATAGCACCACCAACACCAACGACAAGGATGAAAACCAAAAGCCTGATCCTGATCCTGATCAAGATTCCGACGACAACGTCGATCGAAAGCCTGAAATCCAGCCTGAGATTGGCGAGGAAGACGATCCAGGTGAAACCAAGCTCCAGGAATCGACCCCATTGCCTCCTGATCTCGACAAAGTTTCCGAAGAAATCGATCAATACATTTCCGATCTGTCTGCGTCCAAGGGAGACGATGAATCGGCCCCTCTACTTGACGTGCCCATTTTCGTCGAGCAGTTCGCTGTTCTTGTTGAAGCCAAGATCGAAGAACACGACTCCGGCGATAGCCCCGTGAAATGGAGTAAACTCAGTGAACAGGATTCGGATTCATTTCTCAAAGTTGTTGATCGGGTTTCTTCCCTGCTCAATGCCATTTCACAATTCTCCAACGAGTACAAGTACGCTCATTCGATCAACCTCATTGGCCGGGTGCTTCAGCATGCAATGTCCTACCTGGAGGAAGAATTCAAATCACTTGTCGAAGATTACAAGATCCCTGATCCAGATCCGTCTAAGACCAATGACAAAAAGGCTAAACAATCAACGCCATCGAGTTCTAATCAAGAGGTGGATCAGAATCAGCCAGCGGAACCGGAGGAGGACCATTTTCCAGGATATCCAGATGATGTTATTTCAAACTTGACTAGACTCTCCAAGGCGATGA
Organism: Dorcoceras hygrometricum; assembly: GCA_001598015.1. Taxonomy (NCBI): domain Eukaryota; kingdom Viridiplantae; phylum Streptophyta; class Magnoliopsida; order Lamiales; family Gesneriaceae; genus Dorcoceras; species Dorcoceras hygrometricum. The sequence continues at coordinate 312,560 of KQ999307.1, read as the reverse complement.
TCGGTGGCGGCCATGAAAAGGAGTGCTGCGAGGTCTATTTTGTGGCCAGGAGAAATGCTTTGGAAGAGACCATACACAAGCTTGGATTTGAGAAATACAGCATCGACGATGTTCAGAAAATGAGCTGGGAGTGCCTGGAGAGAGAGATTGTTGCCTGGATCAGAACAATCAACCAATGCGCCACCGTGCATTTTCCCACGGAACGCAAGCTCGCAGGCTCTGTGTTCTCGGATCATCCTACCATAGTCGAAAACCTGTTCGGAAGCCTGGCGAATTGTGTTATGACGCAGCTTCTCAATTTTGCGGAGGCTGTCGCTCTGACTAAACGAGCAGCAGAGAAGTTGTTCAAGTTTCTTGATTTATATGAGGCTTTGAGAGATATTCCTCCGACAACTGACAGCTTCTTCCCGCAAGAGTTGGCACGGGAGCTTAAGACAGAGACCTCGATGATAAGAAGCCATATTGGCGAAGCCATGGTTCTGATTTTCATGGAGCTTGAAAACTCCATCAACTCCGATTCAGGGAGAACTCCGGTTCCCGGGGGTGCAGTTCATCCGTTGACTCGGTACATCATGAATTATCTGAAATACGCGATCGAGTACAAAGAAACATTAGAGCAAGTTTTCAGGGAGCATCAGAAGATTGAAAGAGCTGACTCCGCCACCGGATCAGATTTCGATTACAACTCACAAGGCCAGAATCCCAGCAACGAAATCAGAGAAAAGGAATCACCCTTCCAGGCTCAGATCATAAAGGTCATGGATTTACTGGATTCAAATCTAGAAGGCAAGTCGAAGCTCTACAGGGACCCTTCATTGAGCATGATCTTCATGATGAACAATGGTAGGTACATTTTGCAGAAGATCAAAGGGTCAAACGAGATCAACAGCCTGATGGGCAACACATGGTGCAGAAAAAGATCGTCGGATCTCAGGCAATACCACAGGGGATATCAGCGGGAAACCTGGGGCAAACTGCTGGGCTGCTTGCACCCAGAGGGCTTGACGGTGAATGGAAAAGTGGCGAAGCCAGCTCTCAAGGAGAGATTCAAGAGTTTCAACGCAATGTTCGATGAAATACACAAGACACAGAGCAGTTGGGTGGTTAGCGATGAGCAGCTCCAATCAGAACTAAGGGTCTCTATATCCAACATGGTGATTCCTGCTTACAGATCATTTTTAGGAAGGTTCAGCCAAGTTTTCACTCCAGGAAGACAAACAGAGAAGTATGTCAAGTATCAGGCTGAAGATATCGAAACATATATCGACGAGTTGTTCGATGGGAATGCATCCCCAATGGGAAAGAGAGTATGATATATACATCATCAGCATATATATACATATAGGATGTATCTCATCGTAGTGTACAGAGTTAAACACCGGTATAATGGCCGACTCAAGCTGGCCGGAGCATGAAGAGAGTCCTGAGATTCTTCGTCACTACTGTAGTTGGATCCATCGGCGGGGACATCACTGCTGCTGCTTCAATTCTTTTTCCCATTTTAGTTTAGTTTATAGCTTTCAGTTTTCCTTCTTCGACCTGTCTGTACTGTTTCCTGTAGCTCATCTTGCAAGTAGAATCAAAATGCAATTTTTTTGCACTTTCGGGATTTGAATAATACACATTTTATCACCACCTAAATCTTAGCAATATGTCTTGTCTTGTATTACCATCGAAAACAATGAATAAATCCATTACGTTTGCTTTTGTCATCTATGTAGGTTAGTTGAATTTTCTTGGTTTCGTAGCTCGACGGAATATTTACTTTGTATAGGAAGTTTATGTTCTACGTACGTCGTCGACTACTAAATAGTATCGTGGAATGTCGTACGAAAAAACATGTCGTAAGAGTCGACACATCGTCAACAATTTTGATGTTATCTCAACTTTCGTCCTCGGTTTCCGACCAAAGAGTTATACCTCGCCACCTGAGGAGACCAAATTACGCTTCTGAGTCTTTGTAGAGTCTGGTTTTATAACTGGGAGGGAATATCAGTGGTTGTTGTGGAAATGTAAGATTGTTGCGAATGAATGGTAGATTTGAATGAACTCGGGTATTTATAGAGGAAGGGATCTCGATTGCGTGTACGTCACCTGACCACTCATGATTAGGTATGGGTTTAACAGTTCATCCTGCACACGTAAACAGACCAATCAGAACTCTGTATGGAGCTGACAACACGTTACTCAAACTAATCAATATAAGGTGTGGGCTGGGCAGCTTTTGGAGTTCTCGGGAGAACGTTCTCGGATAATATATAAATGGCGTTCGGGAAAATGACAGGAGCAAATTACCTCGGGTTCCGAGTAGGTTTTCTTACCCTGGTATCAAATTTGAGTTACAAAACTTCAGAAGGTCGATCACATTAGTACTAGTCTCGTTACTACGCACTTAACTCAACACATGAGATTCACAATTACACATAAAATATGTCTGCGGCACATGTTTTCTATTGTTTTCACAACACAAAAGTTACAAATTTCAGTGAAACTAAAGGCAACATAAATGTTCTTAAGTTTTTCTTAAGCGATGCAAATAGAAATAATATATGAATGTGTGCGAACATATTTTTCTCGTGTTTCACCTTAAAATGCAAACGACTTTCTTCGTATATACCCTCAGAAACGATGCAACGTAAAAAACGTTTGGTCTACGTTTTGCCACAGAAATTGGAAAATGAACTTCGATAATAAATAAATAAAGGGACACTGATCTTTGGCATTTGCATGATATTTGTTGACTTTTTTAAATGTGTTATATTGTCCGCATATGATATACTTAATGGACGGACCCAAAACTTTATCGAGGGTTCAAGCGTCAAAGACAAATTTATATATATATATAT